>ML803129.1:0-26570 GCA_009831015.1 Picea engelmannii
CTAACATGCCATCCAACATATGGAATTTTTCAAAAAGTCTATTTAATTAAAATACCAGATGTCTACTGCCCAGATTGATGGTTCCATTGTTGAAATATTGTAACTTCAAAGAATATTTTACCTAAGAGAGAGTTGAATAATATTATTATATTATATTTAATTAGTCCCTATTGTGCCTTAGTAAAACTTGTCCCTATTGTGCCTTGACAGTTAAATGTAAATTAAGAGGGTAAAGTGATAGGTCAGCCCAAACCTAATTATAGGCTAGCTATACCACTATTTATAAGAGAGGCCAATGCCTCATTTGGACACACTCACCACACTAGCTCTGTAGCTATGAAGAAGTGTGAAAGTCTTGGAGGAACTGCTACTGCAACTAAGTGTGACGCCAAGGAGGGTTTTTGGTTAAGTAGTGCGCTGCTCTTTCCTAGTGAAGGAGTAGAGGAGGATATTCTACTTTGTTTCTGGTCTATCTATATTGAGGAATTTTTGCTAGGTTTTCTTCCCCGTGAGGGTTTCCTAGGATAATCTGTGTGTCTCTATTGTTTATGTGATTGCCTCTCTTTCAATGATATTATTTATGCAGCTAATGTGCTAAACGATTATAATAATAAAGAAGAATCATAACTGATAGTTGTATAAGTAAAACATCAACATGGTATCAGAGCATGCCTAAAAGAGACCAACTCACAGTTTATAAGAAGTGACTAGCCTTAAAGTGCCCTCTCCAAAATCTAGTTTTAAGTATTGCAACTTCTACAGAATTAGGGTTTCTGCATAAACCCTAAGTGTGATGTTTTCCCTATTTAAGGAGGATGTTGGGGGAAGTAACCACATCTAGTATATATCCCTAGGAGGGTGCATCTAGTCCCTGGATCAAAATTCTGAAATTTGAAGTTTAACAATTTAGGGTTTCCTCATAAAACCCTAAGTTGCAGTTGCATTTAAAGTATCAGTTGCAGTATTAGTTACAATTGCAATGCTAGTTCCTTCATTTCAGTTGCAACACCAGTTGCAGTCCCAACAATAGCTGCAGTACCGGTTGTAGTGAAAGTTTTTGTGAAGTGTTGGGACTGATTTTTACTGTCCTAGTGCACCTTACCCTAGAAAATATCCATCTAAATTTAAGTTAGAAGTTGAAGCACCTTTGAAGTTTTAAAGGTTTGTTATTTCTTGTCACTGTTTTCGGATGGTGCCACTACTTGTCAATACTATCAGAGGTATGTCCTTACATATGTTCAAACTGTATCATTATTCTAAAGGATATTTGCAGGAGAAAGGATATTTTATCTAAACAACAATTTTAGATCCAGAAGGATCTTAGATCCAACACATTCAGAGGAACAATGCACCCCGGGTTTGATTAATTTGATATGCCTCTATTTGTTATGGAATTATTGTGATCTTATGAACATATAGGTTGTATTTTGATATGTTGAATTTATGATTATCATACTAATCATTGGTCAAAATTAAAGTCAAATTATTAGATTGATTAAAGTTGAGGTTATAGAGTTTATTCTCTAACCCAGTTTTTTGTCAAGAAAACATATTATCTTAGTACATAGGACATGTTGAATAAAATACTTGTCATCTTGAGTGAAGGAGACTCGGAATAAAAGAATCAAACTCATTCTTGAGGACAAGACTCCAAGTTCCAGGTTTGATTGATTAAATTGATAAGATTCAAACTTACACATATCAAGTTTGATAACTGCTAAACACTATAGTTGTGATATAAATCTTTGAAAGTTTTATTATTGAATACTTGGTAGCGTGTGAGAACTATTGAGATAAATGCTTACTATAAGCATTTACTAGATGTAACTAACATCTACTCTAGGAGAAAATTCTTGTTTTGTTTCCAGGTTACCTTGGAGGAATGATTAATCACGACACTAGAAGAGTGTTTATCTCATTCCTTATTATTGTATTTCTTACTTTTTATCCTTGTTTCAAGCAGGTCACAAGTGATAGCTCTAAAGGAGATACTGTGATGATTTTTCTCACTATTGTTTTTATTATTATTATAAAAATTATTATTCTTGTATACTATTTCTCCCTTGTTTCTCTTGTTCCAGGAAGGTCACAGGTGATAACCCTGAGGGAGCTATAGTGACGGCTGTAGGAGGAAACATATTAGATGAAACATGGAGAAAACTATCCAAGTTATATACATGATCGTATACACCCATGTATTGAAGAAGAAGAAGCTATTTTTTCTAAATACACAACATCTCATATGAAGAAAAAACTTGAGGAGTAGAAGGATCCAAGATAACAGAACAAATCCCTCTAGTGCAATTGATCACTCTTCATATCATCAAGAAGAGTTAGTAGAGCCAGAAGGGCCTACTCAGAATCAATGTAGTAATCAAAAAGAGACAAGCATGGGCCCGTGACACTTTGCAGGATGCAAAGACATATATCATTGACAAGACATATCAGAGGGAGCAAATGGCTCCAAATATTATATAGACTCAGAGGGAGTCAATCTTTAGAGGAACCATGGATACTCAGAGTAAGCCTAATCTCAGTGAGATTCAGTGTCTTAGAGACTTTCAATTAGAAATTATTCCTCCTCAAATTTAGATGGGATAAAGAGATGTCTTCCAATACTAACAGACACATGCCATAAGTTGAGAAGGCTAAATTGTAGCTTCAGATACTTCTAGGAGATATGAAATCTCCTGGGAATATTCCCTTGTTTTAGTGATAGAGGAAGAAGATAGTCATAAGGAATGGGATATGTATTTTTCCTTAAGACCATAAGGGAAGTCGGTGATGACTTCCAATATTGATATACTAGATCAAGCATGTTGCAGATAAAAATACAAAGCCTGATTTTTTTCCAGAGGATTCTCCCAACAAGAGGGAGAATACTATGACAAGACACTTGCTCCAGTAATAAGAAGAAGTATACATATAGAACAAACATGATTAATTAAAATAAGTCGATACAGTATGAGATTCAGAGGGAGTAGGTATGACAAAACATGTATTTGAGATTGAGTTATCTCCAGTGCCAGTTGGTGTAGTACATTAGTCGGGCCATGGAGACATGAATACAATAGAATATTGAGTTACCTCTAGAGAAAGAGGATACGCTACCCTCAGTGTCAGTTAATGAACCACTCTCAATTTCAGATGAAGGTGTTTTTGTGATGGGGAATATGAGATACTCTTAGAGTTCAAAAACTATAGTGAGAATGGGGCAATCATTCTTAGCCTCAGAAAGAGAAGCTGCATGTGCAGAGTCCCAGTTCCAGAAGGAACAGTTGCAGAAAAAACAAATAGAGGACATACTCTCAGGTAGTGAGACAAATACTGCTTTGTAGAAAGCACATAGAACCAACACATCATTATGCAGATTGAGTTGCAACTAAGAAAGTGTACCAGGTTGGTACAATGTGATGTGAAAATTTTGTTTCAAAGTACAGGACAAGAAGACTCATGTCTACAAGTTGAAGCAAGATCCAAGGGCTTGGTATGGCAGGATTGATAGTTTTTTGATGAGCTTGAGATTTACCAAGAGTAAAGATGATACCAAACTTTACTTAAAGATTGAGAATGATGGACAAATTATATTTCTGCTATATGTGGATGAATTATTCTTGAAATATGAAGAAAATCTCATCACATATTGTAAGAAGAAGATTTTCCTTGAATTTGAAATGAAGGACCTGGGCCCGATGCACTATTTCTTAGGTCTTAAAGTATGGTCGAGCTTAGAAGAGATTTTCCTTAATCAAGGAAAGTATGTTGTGGAAATTCTGAAGATATTCGACATGATGGACTGTAGAGCCATGTCCACTCCTATTGAGACAAATATGAAGTTATTGGTTGATACTTCGTCAGAAATAGTTGATGTTACTCTATACAGACAGATGATTGGTTCGTTGATGTATTTGATGAACACCAAATTAGATATATGCTTTGTTCTGAACACCTTGAGTCAGTATCTGGTGGAGCCCAGGCATGATCACCTTGTAGCTACAAATAATGTGATGAGATACCTTAAGGGTATGTTGGACTATGGACTTTGTTATACTAGAGATTGTGACTTCAGATTGTTTGGCTATACTGATTCAGATTGGGATGGAAGTGCTTCAGACAGAAAAAACACTTCATGATGTTGTTTCATTTTGGGGCCAGCCATGACTTCATGGCAAAGAAGGAATCAATCCAGTATTACTCTCATTATGGTAGAAGCAGAGTACATTGCAGCAAGCTCCGCCATTTGTGAAACCATATGGCTTTGAAAGTTGTTTACAGGTCTATTTAACCTAGAGATGGATGCTACCTTGATATTTTGTGATAACCAGAGTAGCATAAATATGAAAGAGAACCCAGTGTTCCATGATAAGACGAAGCACATTGAGATCTGATACCACTACATTTGTGACTTGGTACATAAGGGAGTTGTGAAGCTCCAATATGTTGGCACAGATGAGCAGGTAGCATATGTGTTGACTAAGCCTCTATCTCGTGTGAAGTTTGAGTACTTCTGAGACAAGGTTGGTGTATTCCAAAAAGACTTTCCTCTAAAGGGGGAGTGATGTTGATGATACTATGGTATCTTGACCACCAGTAGGGCAGTTCAGTTAAGATTTATATCCTAGGGGATTTATCATCCCTGGAAAAATCCCTTGAGTTTCAGATAGATGGTCTGTCAGAGTGCCTATGTATGTATATACTTATTGTGGTCAGTAGTGTGGCATCTCATTTAAGATTTATATCCTAGGGGATTTTATTATCCCTAGACATATCCCGTAAGGTTCAGATGGACGGTTTGTCGGAGTGCCCACACTTGTTGTTGTTGTTGTTGCTATCCAGACCTAATTATAGGTTGTATAGACCACTATTTATAAGAGAGGCCAATGCCTCATTTGGACACGCTCACCACACTATATCTACAGCTATGAAGAAGTGCACAAGTCTTGGAGGAACTACTACTGTAACTAAGTGTGACGTCAAGGAGGGTTCTTGGTTAAGTAGCGCGCTACTCTTTCCTAGTGAAGGAGTAGAGAAGGATCTTCTTCTTTGTTTCTGGTCTATCTATATTGAGGAAGTTTGGCTATGTTTTCTTCCCCATGAGGGTTTCCTAGGATAATCTGTGTTTCTCTATTGTTTTTGTGATTTCCTCTCTTTCAGTGATCTTATTTATGCAGCTAATGTGCTAAATGATTATAATAATAAAGAAGAACCGTAACTGCTAGCTGTATAAGTAAAACATCAACATCCATATGCATGGTTCCATTATCCGACATCCTGGTTTTTGGTAAAAGTTGACTTATTTGAAATTTTATATTTTCGCTAAGTTGTTGACTCATAGATCCATCTATAGGGTTCCATCCTATCTGGGATCTAGACTTTATAAAATTTAATTTAAAATGAAATCATGGATATTCGACAATACAGATCTAGGGTTCCATCTAGTCAAGGTTCCATTTAAAATGTTAGCATGACCAAAAGGGTTATCCAGATATCAATTTTTCTCTATAGGTCTTTATAGGGTTTTGTCGAATCCCTGATAGGCTCTGTGACCTAGTTGAGTGTTCCAATAGGTCAAGGTTCATGTTTCATGGTTCCACCTCAAGGTTACAAAATTCAAGAGTTTGATTAAAATAAACTTCAGATCTCAATGTCCCCAACAATCCTAGAATTTTGGGGTTCCACCTTAGAGCATCTCATTAAAAGGTTGAAAGGGAAGAGGGATATGATAACACGGATCCTCTGCAATTGAATTACGAAGCACTGAACAAAGTGAACCTATCCGTATAACCTTGTCATATCTATAATTCAATAAATATGGAGACTCGAGGAAACAACCATTCTCAATTAAATGAACCTCCAAAAAATCCATACCATCCTCAGTGTTTTAAGCCATGAATTACAAGTTTTATGCATATGTATTCAAAATAAGAAAAATGTCATGAAAAATTATCAATCATATAGGTACTTACAAAATTATACATTATATTCATTTCCTATAAACTTTTCTCATGAACCCTACAATTTCAAGAATTGCAAAACACAGACCTTTTATACAATAATCGAGCACTCGAATATATAAAGAATACGTAGAAAATTTATATGTTCATAAACTATAGACCAGACCAAACTGACTGAGGTTCAATGATTTTCCACCCAATCATAGGCTCGGTTGCACTATTACTCTCTAGAATAGGCCACCCCCATGCCATACCATGATACCACTAGGGAAACTTGGGTTTCTTAAGGAAATTTGGTATGGGTTTGAAGGCCACTCTCATTCATATGAAGTCAACAATAGGAATCCCTTGCACCCAACAAGTCATGGCCTCCACGATTTTTCCCAGTTTCCTTCCCAGCTGGATAACCTCTGCACAAGGGAGTCCCTTCATTTCTAACACGGTCCCTCAATGCCCTCCCTGCTTAGTGTTGGTTTCGTATCCAACAAGCATTAAAATCAAGGCCCTTTGTCCAGGTCAGGTTAGGGTTTCCCTGCTCAGAATTAACAGTGAGTACACTCGCAACAATTTTCTCTTCTCTTCCCCACTCCCCTCTTTTATTTTCTCTGCGTGAACTCCCTCCTGCCACCCCCTTGTGGGTCTCTTCCTCCTTTATGAAGGTTTACAATTTATCTTTCTTGTGTCATAGGATTTCATGGGTCAATCATGGAAAACGAGGTGGGTACTTGTTGTACCAATGACCAAAATTATTCATTTGTTCCAGCCACCTCTCAGTACCTCCTTCATTGCGAGTGGTTGGTTTCTCAACTACCAACACCCCCTCATTAATAACTTTTTGGAAATGGAGAAGAGGGAAAAATATCTTCAATTGAAATTTGGCAAATTGGCACTATGGATCTTAGGCAAGGTAATCCCCCCTCATTGGTTTCCACTTGTGGTATCATGTTCAGTACTAGTGCTCCACCCTCCAATCAGTTTTTCAGCGTGTTTTCCTTAACAAAATATATTTACATTGTTTGAAAATGTCCATTTTAGTCTTATAATGAAAAAATATCCCTGCTACAACTCATGATGACATTAATTCTTAGTTATAATTACAGATTGGTGGAAAACATGGTGTTACATTCCCATCCCCCTTAAAGGAACATTGTCCTCAATGTTTTACCATCTGCATAAATAGATTTATACAATAAACAAAAATGGGTATGCCACATTCATGACATCCTCTAGTTCCCACGTGGCTTCATCTCCTCTCAAGTGCTTCCACTGCACCTTGACCTACACGATGGCTTGGTTCCGAAGAAGTGTCTTTTTATTTTTTAGGATGCATTGAGACTCACAATGGAATTATCCTTCTGGTTCCACTTGGATCATAATCAAATCAATAATTTGATGAGAGTCATGAACATATTTTTTAAGTAATGATACATGTAATACATTATGTGCGTTAACAATAGGAGGTAAGGAAAGCATGTATGTCATTGGTCCCACTCTCTCTAGGACTTCAAACGGTCCACAGTAGCAGGGTGATAACTTAGCACAAGTTCCCATTCTCAGAGAACTTATTTTGGGATTAACCCAAATGTAGACATGGTCTCCCACTTTGAGCTCCCTATGAGTTTGATTTCTATTAGCATATCTCTTTTGTCTATCCTATGTCTTTTTCAAGTTTTGCTTTATATTTGCCACTTACCATTCCATTTATTTCAGTATGTCTAGCCCAAGTATAACATGTTCGATCAGATTATCCCAAATTATTTGGATATTACATTTTCTTCCATATAAGGCCTCAAAGGGACTCATTTTCAATGACTCTCGGTAGCCATTATTATAGAAAAAATCTAGTATGGGTAAGTAATCTTTCCATTTATTGGGTGGGTGCATAGCATACATTCTTAACATAGCTCCCAACACGTGTTTTACTCTCTCTGTTTTCCAATCTGTTTGAGGATTGTAAGAAGTGTTGAAATCCAACTGTGTCCCAAATCCTGCAAATAAACCTTTCCAAAAACTTGAAGTAAATTTAGCATCTCGATATGATATTATTGTCTTGGGCATGCCATGTAACCTAAAAATATTTTTTAAATAGATATTTTCAATTTCAATTGCTTTGTATGTGGATTTCACTAGAATGAAGTGAGTTGGCTTGCTCAAATTATCCATCACTACCATGATTGCACTGCTTAGTTGTCCTTGTCAATCCAATGATGAAGTCCATATATATGACTTCCCACTTCTATTCTAGAATTTGCAATGGTTGCAACAACACTGCTGGATGCCTATGATCGACCTTAACCTGTTGGCATTATAAGCATTTGGCAATGTATTTTGCAATTTATTTCTTCATCCTAGGACAATAGTACAAATTTATCACAACAATTATCATTTTCTAATATCCTGGGTGACCTACATAAGGTCTCTTGTGGAACTCATTCTTTATAAAATCCCTCAATTAAGTTGAATTAGATATGTACAAATTTTCTTTGTATATCGACAACCCATCCTCAATGATTCGATATCCTTCACACTTCTGTCCTCTTGGATCTTGATCTAATATTTCCTTTATTAAATTAAAGTGTTCATCTCCTTGTAGGGAATTTTTTATCCTATGTTTTATATTAGACTCACATACACTAGTTGTTGCTAGATATATTGTTTGCATGCTTCAACTGAGTGAATATGCCACTCGATTTTCTTTTCCTTTAATATGCGTGATTTCAAAATCAAATTCACTAATGAGATCCATCCACCTCGCCTCTATGGAATTTAAACAAGGTTGATCAAACAATTATTTCAACCCACTGTGATATATCATTAACACAAACTGCCTCCCAAGAAAATAGTACCTCCAAATCTTCAAGGTATGCATAATAGTTGTAAGTTCCAAATCACGAGTAACATAATTATTCTCATGCTCATTTAGTTTCCTTGTATTCAAAACTTATTAGATTCCCTTCTTTCATGAGGACTCCACCGAGCCCTTCCTTGAAAGAATTTGTATGGACCAAGAAGTCCTTATCTGGATCTCCAATCTTTAAGACATGTGTGTTTGTTATAAAATGTTTGAGTTGATGGAAACTTGCTTCACATTTCACCGACCATACAAATTTCACTCATTTTCTTTGTAGTGAAGTGATTGGATGAACCTTCTATAGTATTGAAACAATCCCATAAATGATTTCACTTCTGATAAATTTCGAGAAGTAGACCAATCCATGATTTCCTTAATCTTCTGAGGGTCTACTGCAATTCCTTCCTCCGAGATCACATGACTTAAGTATCATATCTATTTCTAAAAGAAATTGTACTTGTTATTCTTGGCATATATCTAGTGTTCTCTCAAGACCCACAGTACTATCTTGAGGTGCTCCTCATGCTCTTCCTTACTCTTTGAATAGATCAAGATATCATCAATAAAAACCATAAAAAACTTATCCATCTACCCACTAAAAATGTTGTTCATTAGGAACATAATGTAGCTGGTGCATTGGTAATCCCAAAGGGAACCACCACAAAATCATAGTATCCATATCTTATTTTTTCTTGATGGTCATCTTTTTTAATTGTCTATAATCAATCCATACCCTGAGAGTACCATCCTTCTTATTGACAAACAATGTTGGGGCTCCTCCCGGGGACAAATAGGGTTTGATATATCCCTTTTCTAACATTTATTTGAGCTGCATTTTCAACTCCACCAACGCAGGTGTGCTCATCCTGTAAGGTACTCAAGACACAAGAACTTCTCCTGGCATAATCCCTATGGAAAAATCAATATCTCTTTTGGGAGGAAGTCCTGGTATTTCCTCGGGGAATATATCTCTATACTCATATAACACTGGATGGTATTCAATTTTCATCTTGTTATCTTTTATTAAATATAATACATGTATGGCATACAATGGACATCCCTTTCTTCAATATTTATTTAGTTGTAGCACTAATATTTTCCTTACTGACACAAGTTTTTGGATGCCATGTAAGACCCTTTTATTTCCTTTATTATCTTCACATTCCAAGGTCTTGTTAAAAAATTCCAATTTAACTTTATGTGCTGCCAACCAATCCATACCGACCAACATGTCATATGACCCCAATGGTAATATATTTAGTGTTTATTGTGTGTGCAATCCATTCATATCAAACTAGCATGCCTCTATTACCTCATTCACTTTTCTCTTGGTTCTTGTAGCTAGCTACACCAATCATGACTTTGCTTGCTTTCTTTTTTGTAAAACACATTCCTCAACAACTTGTGGTGAAATATAACTAAGGTCAGAACCAAGGTCAATCAAAATTGAAAGAGTGGTTGGGAAGTATACCTTCCATATCAACCAACTATACCCTCCATATCCACCATTGAGGCTGGGTGGTTTTCTTGCCAATTCTTAAAGGATGCATAAATATGGGGTACACTCCTGGATACATCATCAATAATGTAAGCCTTCTAGACGTTGTAAATTCTCTTGTTATCATTCTTCCTATGTGGGAAATATCTTAACATGTGTTCCTCTCCATAGCCCCAACATTTTCTGGTTCCTTTCTTCTTCTTTTTGGTATTTTCCTTTGCAATTTCTGCTAACCTATTCACACTTATAGTCTTATATTTTATTTTCTAGTCCTTTTGAGTCTCATACCTATTCTTTGGTTGCTCATAATAATAATTATCTTTTCAAATGGTGTCATCAAGTGTCTCGGGGTTCATCGAATTCAATTCCATCCTGGAGGGTCTGTGGCAATCCATTGAGAAATCATTGTGTATTTACCTTCTCATCTTTGATCTATAGAACATACCTCAATTGTTCTATGAATCTTTTGACATATTAATCGATAGTCAGTTGCCCCAACTTATGTTCTGGATCTCTTTGATCTATCCATCATAGTATATTTCTGATAGATATTCCTTCCTGAAATACTTTTCAAAATGTTTCTCGGTCAGATCCTTTTCATTGATCCATTTTACATTCTTAAGGACTTCCCACAAGATGGAAGCCCCTCCATTTAAGTTAAATATGGCCACTCTTTCCTTCATGTTCACTGAGTAGTTTTGTAATTGAAAATAATTCTTCAATCCTAGAAGCCATGCCTCTATTTTCTCTTCCTTCTTGATCTCTCCATCAAATGTGGGTGGTTTTTCCTTCTTGAATTCCTCAGTTAGGGAACTCCTGTATTATTTCATCCTCTTTTTCGTATAAGTACTTGAACCAATCTCATTGCTGGATAGTATTTCAATATTAGAGGTCTTCTAAATGGAGTATTTTGAGAAAAATTCCTTATCATACGGGTCATCCTTGGAATCCTTGTTCCTTTTCCTACAAGAATGTTTCCCTGTGTTGATGAATGTTGGTCCATGCTTTTGGATTTTTGAAGGACTTTGTAGCTTCCTAGAATGATATCTCCATGTATTGCTAGCAGTTGAACCTTGTTGATTTTTTTTTTCTTTGTAGCAATACAACATTCAATTTTGTTTGTTTCTCTTAGGGCCTAATGAGATTCTCATTATCATCCCTGCAGCTCTAAAGTTTAGCCTTCAGATTTCTCACTGTCTCTGCCAATCTTGGAGGAGTATCCCTCATCTCATTTGATTCCTCATATATAATATGTGAGGTGTCTTCCATGCCACGCTATACCATTTTTTTTTTTATTTTCTTCACTTCATTGTGTCTTCTCAATGATGAAATAACATGATACTGTTAGATAATCATATAATTAAAATGAATATACATGCTTGGCCTTTATAATGTTTTCATGGGTCAACAATAGCCCCAAAATCAGGACTTTGTTCCCACTTCCATTAATATCACTACAAGGACTACACCGTCTTGTAGAGGTTTTTATAGAACCTCCCCAAAAAATTATTCTCTTAGTTGTTTATAGAGGAGGTTGTTAGTCGAGGCAAGCGGTCGAAGGTTTTTGTGGAGGTTTTATTTTCGGTGTGCCTTTATGGTATAAATGCCCCAGTGCATACCTAAAATATATGGCATCGGGACTTAAATGTTCAAACGCATCGTCACCGTTCATAGCGGAGACGAGTGGTTGTATGTTTTTGAAGAGGTTTTTTTCTTGATGATTATTTAAAGAATATACATAGCGGTCAATTCATGAACAATACAGTACCGTTGCATCCATGTTTCAGTAGCACCACCATACTTTATAATAAAATTACATGCACCAAATAAATCACCTCGTTGTTATTGAACAATACACACTGGGATGTTCATGAACAATAAAATATTGAGGCGTCCATGTTTCAGTAGCACCGCCATACTTTATAAAAAAATTACATGCACCAAATAAATCCCACCGGTGCAATTCAGCAATACACCCCGGTGTGTCTTTTTGTCTAAAGGCACACCGTGTTAGGGTAAAGAAAAAAAATTACCAAACTAATTTTCATTGTGAAAATGCATCTCGTGCTTCCAAACTCTCAAGCAAGAATCAATGCTCACCTTTCTTCCTAAGACACCCTATTTCCGGTGCTCTACACCGACTAGGATAGCTCCATTGGTGGATTCCACCTATTTCCAAATTTTTGAAATTACCACAAATTTTCATTTCCTATGAAGGATGCAACCATGCCTCTTCGAGGAAGAAGAGACCAGGTAAATTATTTATTACCTTCCTATTTTCATTTTCATCCAAATAAACTTAGACTTTAGCTTGGAATTTCACATTTTTTTCAATATTTTTTTCTTTTTCACGCGGTAAGCCTAAACAGTTTGGCTCTCCCTTAAGCAGTGTGTATTTTGTTAAAAACACAGTGTGCATTCCCACCATTGTGTACTGTGTTAAATACACAGTATGGACTTCTTTTGGAGTGTCCAGATATGTTCACATCGGTGTCGTCCAATCTAGTGCATCGTGATAAATTAGTAAAAAACAAAGCGATGCATCCTTCGGAACACCCCGACACTGGTGAAAATGAGGATCATACCCACACCGGCCCATTACACTTCATTAAACGTTCTACTATCTCAACAATATATAAAATTTAACCTTGCGGTGCACTGATTTTAACTAACTAAACAAGTCAATTTTCAAACGCATTGCCATACTTAAAAAATAATACACACCTGTACACTTAACTGAACTAACTACACCACTAACATAAGGATTTATAAAATTTAACATACCGGTGAAATCATTGTAATCAATCGCACCGACCCTATATACAGAAACGCACCAAGACATATACTTCCCAAATTTTCATAGTGGGGTGGCTTAGTGGACTCCTCGTTCCTCGTGCACTCACATTTACAATGCACCACGAAACAAAAGGATGGTGCTCCACTATCGCAGTGGTACCAGTGCATTAATAGTAACACCTCACATTGGATCACTATTTCGTTTCAGTGGACGCCTTGTAACCGACATTGTCGATAACATAACACACTATTAAACAAAAAAAAATTGGTCCAATAGCATGGTAGCACTAGTGCGTTTATATTAAAACATCACACCACATAAGTTCTTATTCAAGAATTTCATTGGTCGATGCGGATTGATCAGAACAATGCACAACTGATGTAAAGAGAACAACACCAGACAAAATTTTCACAAATTTGCAGTGCAATGCATCTTATGGTAAGTACCACTAAGATGCTTGGAATTGTACCAACTGAGATAAATGCACCGATGTGTTCTATTAATATAATGCATTGCCAAGTTTTTGAAACAATAATTTCCTACGTGATGTGTTAAATAAATAAAGCACACTGGTAATATGTACTACAACACAAGGACAAAAATACATAATAATTTACTATCTCGGTTCATTTATGGGATGCCTTGTCATTGTTGTGTTATAATAAAAATGCACCGGTATCAACGCATACAAATCTCAAATGAAGAATCGGTGCCTTACTTTAAATGAAATGCACTGGGGCGGTTAAGTAAGTTGAATCAGAAAAAATAGTTTAAAAATTATAATTTTGGTGCACATTGTAAAACATGTTCGTTAATCATGCATCATGAAAAGATAACGCACCGGTTAAAATCATCTAGTGCACGTACTTAAATATACATTCGATGCATTTAATATAACCCAACACACTACATGGTTTAACACCAACCCTTAACCCCTGCACTATATATCACAATGCACCGCTATAGATATCGGTGCTCGACTAACAATGACACATCGATGTGTTATATTTAACATATGTTTGTTAGGTGCCTTATGTTTAATGAGGTGCACCGGATGCAGTGCATGTGTATTTGTTCAGAGCACCTCTTACTTTTTCACTTTTTTTTTGCAAAAACAAACTATTTTCATTTTTTTATAAATACAAATTAGTTATATATATTTTTATTTTATATTTTAAATTCATTATGTATATGTGTGTGTGTGTGTGTGTGTGTGTGTGTGTGTGTGCCTAAAAATGATTTTATGTGAATTAGATATGACAATGCTACTGAGCATAGTAGCAACAACAATAGTAGTAGTAGGAAGAAGAAAAACAATTTAATTCACAATCTACATATGCAAACCTCCATAATTAAATTGTGTGGAGGTTTTGCTTTATGGAGGAAAAAACATAGGTCACTCTTTGTTCCTTCTCATAATTTAGCGCATAGACTCGATCCTTTTCCACTTCCTCAATGATCTACCTCGCATCTCCTCCTCTGTGGGCTGCTTGAATTTCTCCAAGATAACGTCCTTGCCATTCTTGTAGCCATAATATGAACTGGCATCAATTCGCTTGTAGATCGTATACCTACACCTCCTCTTCTTCGCCTCGAGGGGATTATCGAATAAATATTTGGGGATGGGGAACAATTTCATAGCCCCAAAGTATCTATAACCGGGGCCCTTTTCTGTGGCACCAGACACATCAACTTCATTCTATTCCAAATCTGTCGTATTGGCCTCTACTTTGGCATAATTAGCACTTCCAAACTCTATGATTGGAGCTTACCAATGCCCATTTTCCCTGTTCAGCAAGAAATAACCTTAGTGGATGTATTAATTATAACATTGTGTCAGATTGAAGATTGACCTAAGATCCATATTGCATATTTAATAGAAGTTAGGAAGCACATTTGGAAAAACAATCGATGATCCATAAGATTTTTCAGCATGACTTATCGCTAAATATTAAGCATTGACTTGGAATCAAACTACTCGTCCATGAGATCCTCACTCATGTACTTACTAAGAAGTTCATGACACTTCCTCTTCTCCACAACCATGTGCTTGATCACTTTCTCATCTAGAAGGGGAACATGGGAAACAAACTCTTGCTCTCTCTACTATTGGTTTCCCTTGTTCTACTCTCCCATTTATTCGACCACATCATCATCTTCCTCAAATAGGACCGACTTAATAGAAACAATTTTCTTTCTCTTGATCATCAACATGGCATGCCTCTAGATACACTTGATCCACTTCCACTCCCTAATCACTTTGGCCCACATATCCTCCTCCACGGACCGCTCGACGTTTTCCAAGATATTTTTCTCGTCATCGTTGTTTCCATAATAATTGGCGTCAATTCACTTGAAGATAACATAAATAGACCTCCTCTTTGTCGCTCGACGGGGCTTATCAAATAGATCTTTGATGTTAGGGAGGAATTTCCCAGCAACACTTGTACAATTGGTTATTAGAATATTATAACATGCCATCTTCCAACAATCAATTGTACAAGTGCGACTGCAAAATTCCTCCTTAGTGTCAAAGAGTTATTCGATAATCCTCCCAAGGAGAAGAAGAGGAGGTCTAGGTATGTGATCTACAAGTGAATTGATTCTAGTTATTATGGCGACAATGACGACGAGAACGGTATCATGGACAAAGTCAAGCATTCCATGGAGGAGGAGATGCATGCCAGAGCATTGAGGGAGTGGTAGAGGATCGAGTCTATCTAGAGGGAGGCTAGGTTTTTGCAAGGTTGTTTCCATTAAGCGGGTCCTATTCGTGGAAGATGAGGATGTGGCAGAAGAAATGGGAGAGAAGTACAAGGGAAACGAATAGTAGAGAGAGAAAGAGTTTTTTTCCCATGTGCTCCTTATGGATGAGAAAATGATTGAGCGCATGGTTGTGGAGAAGAAGAAACATGATGAACTTTTTAGTAAGTACATGGGTGAGGATCTCATGGAGGAGTAGGTCGATGCCAAAGAAATTCTTAATATTTAGTGATAAGACATGTTCACAAATTTTATGGATCATCAGTTGTTTTTCCAAACCTGCTTCCTAAATTCTATTGAATATGCATTATGGAGCTTAGGTCAATCTTAAGGTTGACATAGTTTTATAATTAAGAAATTAACGAGGGTCCTTTCTTGTTGAACAAGGAAAAGGGGCAATGGGAAGCTCCGACCGTAGAGATTGGAAGTCTTAATTATGCCAAAGTAGGGGGAAATATGATGAATTTGGAAAAAAACTAAGTTGATGTGCTATGTTCCACAAGAAAGGGCCTCGATTACAGACACTTAGGGGCTACGAAATTCCTCCCCATCCCCACAAAGATATTTGTTGGGGCTCAGAAATGTCATATTTTCATCCACCTTTCCCTTCATCATTATTAACATTTCATCACCCCATTAACCTTTCATGATATCATTTCATAAATATACTTGGGTTTCACCTTATTATTTTCCACTTTATTCATTTTAGTATTAAAAGGGAATTTGTGATTAAATGTTAGAAAATTGACATGTTTTCATATATATCTCAAAAATGTGTGAGCTTTGTAATGTGTAGGAATATGAGAATGATTAATTCAAAAGGACTTCTCGAATACTTCCTCCACCATTTCAAGATTTGAGGAGATAATTCAAGGAGAAGATCATGGAGATTTGGTTGGCATATCTTATCCAAGATATATGAGAGATATGTGTGAGAATTTGAAGGGATTATATTTTGTAATAATGGGAAATAGGTTGAGAGAAAAGTGGATCTATAATAATGAGATGGTTATCTCATCTTCAAGGCTCTCATGTATAAAAGAGAGTGCTCTCTCTTCATGAGGGGGTAGTAATCAAGTAATTAGAATATGGAATTAGAGTGGTCCTTAGGATTCGAAAGAGAAAGGGATTCTTAGCTTTGATTCATGGTTTTGGTTTTCATGCTTTCATTATTCTTTTATGAAGATTGATTTGATTATTGTAATATAAGATTGCTTCATTGGTGAGATCTCTCATATGTTGTTGCGCCATTCAATTATTCACATGTTGTATTTTCTTTTCCTTCATGTAGTTCTCCATTTCTAGATTAATTCCATTTACGCAATTTCCCATTCCTAGATTAATTCCATTTACGCAATTTTCCATTCCTAGATTAATTTCAATTCCAAGTCGTGTGTTTCAATTTCCTGCATTAGATCAATGATTCAATTTCAGTTATAGCTTAAACATTAGATTAGATTCGTCCCGCTTCAATCTTTCATATACTTTGCATGTGCTTCGTAAGTTTACGATCCTCGGATTGACAAATTAAATAGTTGGGCAAGTACTAAAACTCAATTAATACAACATTATTTCGGCCCAATATAACGACCATTGTTCCCTTGTTACGATTGTTGTTCATTTGAATGGAACAATTGTCGTTCTTTTTGTTACGATTGTTGTCCCTTTCCAGGGGTTGCATCTCTGGAGGACGGGTATTAAAAACGGAAGGTAAGAACCTACGTAGGAAACAAGTAAAACACTTGTGCCAACACCTACCTTTGGATGATGCATAGAGGTTATATTTTAGGACATCTTTAGAGCCCAACATTTTGGCGCCATTTCTGGGGAAGCACGATGGATTGAGGTTTTAGTTTCTTTTTCATTTCAATTCATGCAAGTGTGATCTAGATGTGTTGGTAAGGGGTCATAGAATCTCGTGAGAGGAGACTCCTCATGTTCTCCCTACCAACTAGGTAAAAGTAATTTCAATTTCTGCAAGAGTGTTTAATTCATGCAAGTGTGATCTAGACATGTTGGTAAGGGGTCATAGAAGCTCGTGAGAGGAGACTCCTCATGTTCTCCCTACCAACTAGGTAAAAATAGTTTCAATTTCTGCAAATTTCAATTTATGCAAGAGTGTTTAATTCATGCAAGTGTGATCTAGACGTGTTGGTAAGGGGTCATAGAAGCTCGTGAGAGGAGACTCCTCATGTTCTCCCTACCAACTAGGTAAAAGTAGTTTTAATTTCTGCAAATTTTAATTTATGCAATTGTTTAATTTCTGCAAGTGTGATCTACATATGTTGGTTCTAAGGGTCATAGAGTTTCTTCAGTGTAGATTCCTCACTGTCCCTACCAACTATCAAGAGCATTTAATTTCCACAACTGTGAAGAGTAATTTTTTTATGTTTTAGCAAGAGTGTTTTTTTAAGTTTTTCATTTTGATTTGGGTGTTGTAAGAATCCTTTTTTCTAACATGGTTTAACAATGAATTTTAGCTTGGAACTACTCACTCAGGTCCTGGCAGATATCGGGATTTCCTCTTCCCTGGAAGTTGAGATCTTGACAAGGATCAAAGATTAAAATACTCCTCCAGAAACAATTGAAGATCCAACATCTGAAGACTCTTATGCATCCAATGATGAACAACTGATTGAAAAGGAGATCGAGGAAGATGAAGAGGATTTACAGTATGATATGAGCGAGGAACAACGCGCCTACGAAAGTGATCTGAAAATATAAGGCTGACTTGTTATGCTATGCAAGCACCCTCTACTTCATTAAAATAAACTTTACAGGACCTTGCTTCATGTGTTAAAATATGCCAAATAAATAATGTGCTAAGTTTTATGCTTCTTCTTGTAAATGCTTATATGTGAGGAAATGTTCCCTTGAATGGTTAAATATATACTTTAAATAAATACACAGCAACATAATTGCAGCAAATAAACCATCAAACTCAGAACAATCACAACATGATAAAGGAGTTCACCCCCCTCCGGGCTACATCTCCTTGAGCCTCCATTAATGGACTTGGCTCTCTAGGATTAATTTGTCAAAATTTCTTTTACAAGCTGCTGCTCAACTCCAATGGAAAAAAAGACTGTACCATTGGGATCATAACACATAAAAACCCCAAAAATGACTAATAAAACTTTGAAAATGGATCATGGCTCATCCGGGCATGACCTCTTCTACATGTGGCCATAAGCTTCCCTGAACTTCTCTTTGGAAAAAGCACCTGTAAAAGTCCTCAAATGGATCTGAAACCTATCCCAAAATGTTCAGAGCATATTAATTATCCAAAAATGATTATTCAATCACAGAAAACAAACATGTGCTCATCTGAGCATGACCTCAAACAATGAGGGCCTCAAGTTCCCTGGAGCTTCTTGAAACTTCAATGGTGAAAAAACTACAAAATAAGTCTTCAAATGGCCTTGATAACAGTGTCAATGGATTCAGGACGTCCAAAAACCCCTAGCTGGGCTTTTACAGCACCTCAATCGGCCAAAAAATGAAGAAGATAGGCCTCCTGCCATTCTCTTCCTTCAAGCTTGCTAGCTCTGCATCTACAAAACGCACCCTTGTTCCATGAACCTGGCACACACGCTATTTAAGGCATGAAAACCCAACACCGGGCGCAACCGCGCCAACGGTGAAAAATGTAGGATGGTTATGGGCGCGCCAGCCCCTAACCGCCTAGCACCTGGGCACATGGTGTCATAATATGACCTCGCACATAAGAAAAAGGGCTAGCGGTTTGAAACCATTTTAAACACCCCGCGCACTCCGGTTATGGTCACATGCAACACCATAAAATAGAACCGTAGCTTAACATAATTGAAAACATAAAAATCCGCGCGCGCGCCCATATGTGGTCATATGGTACGCAATACAACCGTGGTTTAAATAATTGGAACCACGCGCATATAACATATGTGGTGGTCATACGTAATAGTTGTGTGACCGCGGGCTGGGGCTAAGCCCCAACCCGACCCCCCGCCAACATACACAATAGTTCAACTAAAATAAATAAAAACACATATGTTTAATAAGAACCACCATGCAGCGTGTTTGCAAGACGGACTTTGTTAAAGCTTTCACGGTGGGAGGAGGTCTAGGGTTCGACTCCCGTGGACTCATAAAATTTTACATAAACGAACCAATAGCCAATAAATGGGTGCCACATGGCAGCCCATGATTGGGCCATGTGGCACCATACCATTCGCCAATTAAATGCCACGTGTCAACAAATGATTCGTCCAAGTCTGCCAATCCGAAACTGCCATGTCACCTGCCACATCAGCAAGTACGGTCAAGCCACGTCACATATGCCATGTCAGCGTACGGTCATGCCAGTTCAGCACCCGTACGGACTGTACGGACTGCACAGTAAATGTCCATTTTTTTACCTGTTTGACGATTCAGACAGATCGCGATATCTATCGCTCCCGATGTCCGTTTGAGACGAAACAAATTGCGTTGGGATCGTGATGACGAGGGATACGCTCTCATTTGTTTTGAGGAAATTCTAAGAACGTTGATTTTTGAGCTAAAATTTGACCCCTGGTCCAGATTTTGATCAGAAAGCCTAATCGAACAATGGTTTCAAGCGAGTACTAGGTTAGATTCATTTAGTTTTTCTTTTTATTTTCTTAATTTACAGTTTCAACCGCTAATTTCACATGTTCATACATATTCCCGACTTCCATTTGCGAAATTGAAAGATAACATATTTTTATTACTGTTGCGTGCATGGCTACATTGGTTATTTGACTACACGTAACTAATTTCTTATTTTTAATTAGCGTAGTGTAGGTAGGATTTTAATTTCAAGTTTTTTGTTTTTGTTAGAATAAGTATGCTCTCCTCCGCACTTCCTACGATCGCGAGGATCTGAAAGTAGGTTGACTGATTGGTTGATTTCAGGAATATCAATTAATTTACGAAAATAAAATTTTTGCCTAATCTATTTTTCGTCTTCCATTTTCTCATAAATTTTTAATAAGCTTGCAAAATAAAATTTTATTTTATTCTTTATTTTGAAAACATAATAGAAAAAATAAATAAAAAGTTGTGCATGCTTCTATATGAAAAGAAAAATAATAAAACAGTAAGGACGTTAAAAACAAATAATAATAATAATAATAATAATATAAATGAATAAGGTCTGCAATTCATACAAGAAACTCCAAGCTGAAACAACAGTTGAAACAACTTCATGACCGCGCTCTTCTTGTTTTCAACTTGTTTATTTTTTTATTTGCTTGGCAACAACGTTATGTTTTTTACTTCTCCCCTTATCCTGTAGACCCCTAGAGATAACCCTGCAATAAAAAAAATATCATATGTGCAGAAACCACCTCATAAGCTTGATCAAACAAATAAACAATATCAACAATTTTCAATTTTCACGAGGGCCTAAATCCAAATCTGTTATATCAAGCCAAATATTTCCCATTTGAGGTTCACTACATGATTAACTTCCTCTACCTCTATGCCCAGTATTTGTTTTGACGTTGCTTTGTGGATGGGGTAAACTACCTTTTGTCTACCTAGTACATTCATTGATGACAACTTATTAAAGCTAGTGGCGCTCTCCCCAGCCTCATTTTTTTTCCTGTCTAAAAGTCCAGTGATATTGGTTGGAAATGAAAGGTTTATGGAGAAAATTTTCCGATATCTAAAGATATCTTCCTACCTATAGATGATCTTAAAAACACCCCACAGGACCATTGTGTAGATCACAACATTTTTTTTATGGCCTTCATTATGAGCGTAAAAAAATGTCAAGCGGAAAGCAGCAGAGTGAAAGTCCGAGACCATAGCATATAATTATGACATTCGGGAGGAATCTTTGTTAACACAAACCTAGAGAGATGGAGGCGGTTACTTATTTTTAGTGATCATGAGCTCCAACAATGAAGGAATATCATTTAACGCAATTTATGGGATATGGGATCCACTTGTACGTTCAAAGAAATTTTTTTCCCGGAGGTTGCAAGACTAAATCCCATTTTCATTTTCATTTGTATTAATTTGATTTGTAGCATCTTCTTGCCAATCCATATTTAATCAGACGTGATTCTTTGAAGGAGATAAAACTATAATTTTATCCATCCCATAGTGACCATATTGGATAGGTTTCTAAATCTGATTGGTGTTATCTATGTAAAATTGTCTAGAAGTTTTTATCTGTTGGCAATCAACGATGTATCTGACGGGTCAGATGCAACATGAGTGCCCACCAAGATGATATCCTTAAATGATACTTTAAAAATGAGCTTCTACAACCCTGACACATTCTTTGGGGGTCATGTGACTTCCACTCCCATGGATCTCATGTACTATCAGCTTGTAGTTGCCTCGGGCCAGGTAAAGCGGTTTTATCAGTCTAGGAAAACCCATCGCACTATATCTGTAATGTTGCAGGGAAAGAAAGTTTCTCTCTATGAAGGTGGTGCTAGCTTGACTATCTCTGATGTAGTTGGTGGCGTTCCTCTAGACTTAACATCTGATATCAAAGGCAGGGCTTATGTCTTGCGTAAGCTTGTTAAAACAAAATTCAACAAGCATGTTTACTGCAAAATTGATATGGATTCAACGGCACTCATGAAATCCAGATCATTGAAGAATGCTTGCGAGTATGACTAGTGTAGAAGAATACAATATCACAGAAAAAATCTTGTCATTGATAATTGTGATCAGGTTTAGAAAAGTTATACTAATGTGATTATTTTGTTCAGCGTAAAGATCATATAGTTTTAAGGCTGATGGAATTTGTTGCCTTTTCCCCCTTCATTGGTTGGCCAAGTAATTTTCTTATGATTATTATATTGGCGATATTATCTCACAGCCAGCCAGCGTAATCGCTCGAGTGCAGAAACTATTTTGGTAAGTAATACGATGACAGTGATAAGATTCATGAAGAAAATGACTATCAATGCGTGGACCTGGAGAATGCTATGAAAGTTATGTGTTGTCTCTATGCCATATTGGGGATCCACATAGTTTCATATATGAGCAGGGTCAAGTGTGGTGTGCTTGAACAAATCAGGAAGAGAGGCCGCGTGCCTGCTCCTTGAAAGTCAGGAACCTATTTTTTGTGTTGCTAATGGTTAAATTCGTTAACATGACCTGGTAAACCTATGATAGTATACTTGCAGATGAAAAGAGTTCCTCAATAGAGTGTGGTGGTGTTTCCTTTACCCATTCAACTATTCAAAACTTTGCAAAAAGCCGGATATACCACGCGCGTGCAGACGGAATATACGATCTCTTCCACTTTGGCTACACTCGATATCTGGAGCAGGCAAAGAAATTGTTCCCGAACGTGTATTTGCTGGTGGGATGTTGTAGCGATGTGGTCACGCACATGTACAAGGGAAAGACAATGATGACCGAAGCTGAATGATATGAATCCCTTCGCCATTGCAGATGGGTGGACGAGGTTGTGCCATATGCTCCGTGGGTGATTATATTATGCTTTCCCTGAGCAGTGTGACGTCAAAGTTCATGTATTGTGCACAACTATGCCTTACATGATAAAACATCCTTGGCATCGACACTATCTTCAACTGTTGGATACTCCACGAACGTCAATATGTGACCTATTCAAAGGAAGTTGTACCCCTACCCCTAAGAGCTATAGATGTGAAGAAGGTTGTGACTTCTTTTTCCACGTTCCATGTGCTAGATTATCTCTCCTTCTCTTGCAAGAGATAAGATTCCAAATTCTGATATGGGGTCGAGACTGAGCTGCTCCATGTTCATACCCGGGCCCTTTGCAAACAAATATTAGTGCACCAGAATGAAAATTGATTTGCGAAGATGACTTTGAAATGAATGAAGATAAAATTTTTGAAGCAATTAGAATCCATCCAGAGCAGAGATTGATAAGGCCAGATATCCTTCTTCGGGTGAAACATGTGAGGCTGCAGTATGAAAGAATGACCATCTGATTTGGTTTTCCAACATTTATGGTTGATTCCCCCAAGGATTAAAAAACACGGAATTGATGCCAAAGGAAGATGCCAGGCGCTACAAAATTTCTTCTATCGGCTGGAGCATTCATGGTGGCTTGCTAGCCCAGATATAGAAAAATGAAAGTCAACGGCCATTATTCTTTTGTTTCGTTTTATAAAAAAAATAAAATAATGATAAGTTTTTCTTTTCTTTTCTTTTCTTTTGTTTTTAATTTTCTCTTATTTATTTATTTCATTATAAAAAGATATTAATAAAAACAAAAACAAAAAAAAAATATTTTATTTGTTTTAAAAATATTTTTTTATAATAATCAAAAGAATTTTTTAGTTGTTTTGTTTTTTAATAAAACAAAAATAAATAAATAAACTATATAATAATAAAAAAACTATATATATAAAATACAACAAAAATTATAAAATCATTATAACTTATATAAAAAAAAAATCAAAATATTACATAATACATAAACATTGGAAAACTCCAAAAATTGCAAATGGACTTTTTTTATAATTCCCGAGAAACATGTTTTTGCGATTTATGCTAAGCAAGCAATCAACGATGAAACAAACACACGCGCAATGACCATGACAAGAGGTATAAAACACATTTTATTTTATTTTTTTTACTTTGTCACATTTGTCTTTGTTTCTGCATGTTATATTTTCGAACATCTCACAAGTTTTCATGCAAGATTTGTACTAAGTTTTTTTTTTTTTTCAGGTGCGCAGCCGATCACATCTTGCTGCTAAAGTGATTTTCAAGAATCACAAAAATTTTGAAAAAAACGTGCCTTATTGACTGCTTGAAGGAGATGATTCTCGTTCTACACATCATGGCATTTGTTGTTACACAACGACCATTCATAAAACCATATTGCGTCATGAATTCGTTCCATTGCCTTATCCATCATGGCTTCACATACGCCTATATTTCTAAGTTGCATAGATCTCTTTCTTATTTTGCCGTTCATTTTTCCTTACGAATAAAACCATCCAACCCCCTTTCCACGACTACATTGCCTTTTTTTCCTTGCCATAAAACATTGTTGCTACTGAGATATTTCCTATAGTCCTACCAATCTTTTTATCAAAACTCGCGTTGAGTGATGTGGGATTCCTCAAGGCCCACCTTTCAACAAGTCTTGCCCCATCGACCTCAACACCTTATCTGGGATATAGACTAGAGTCCATTAGAGTACCTAGAGGCTTGCATGCCTTAATGGCAAGTTCTCTCGCTGACAATCATGGAAAGACATCAAAGTCCCTTGATCGTCAGATCTTGCAAGTGGCTCGAGACCATCACATCTATTCTCACTTCGCAAGATGTACTCAAGTACCTTGGCACTCATTGACATCAATTGTGATTTTCCTTTCATTGGTTAACGACATTCATCAATGGTCGGTAATCCAATTACTTATTTTCATGCTCGACATTGAAACATTCATTCACATGACTAGAATTGTACCATCAGGTTTAGTAGCGGTTGAAGACTATACACTTTTTCATGACTCCATCAACAATTGCAGCAATATTTTTCAGCTATATGAGAGTACCACAATTCCACTTTCATACTTCCTCTTTTCCATGATTCATTCAGTAGCAGTTCATATTCCTCCACTTCACATTCTCTGATCCAGCAGACAGTAGTCACAGTTACATCAGCAGTCACCTTTCATATGATCCTGCAGCAGTGATATCTTCCATGCTCCAGCAGCTGCATCAGCCATATTCTTATTGCATAGTTCATCAACATTTTGGGTAAGTGGAGGTATGTTATTTTTTAAACTTTAATCATGTAATTTTTGAACTACTAGCAATGAATAATTTGGAAAATTCCCTCACTCAGTTCCCTTTCCTTTTCACTTCTATGACTCATGCCACATTGCATGAGGACATGAAACAAGTTAAGTTGGAGGGTATGGGACTTTGGGACTTTATTTACTATCATCACTCCATTTTTCCATGACCATCATTCCATTTTTCATCTCATTTACCATTTATGAACATTTATTTTCCAACGATACTCTGTTGCGCTTTTCTTTATAAGCATTGATATACATATTGGCATGATTCACAAATATACAAAAAGGGCTTTCTTATACTCAGTGATGTTTCCTTATGCACATTGATAGTATATATTTTCCATTAAGAATATGAGAAAATTAGTATCATAACAACAAGAGAACAAATAACGAAATGAATGTTGATAACACAAGAACCAACATTCTTTATATGCATGGTTGTCACACAAGAACCAACCATAAGAAAAATTTCAGTTGTTACTCATGTAAATCCCATCCTGGAAACATTCATTATCATCACACAAAGCCAACATTCAGATGCCAAAAATTTCTTGAGAAGATCCATGCATGGTTGCATGAGGACATGCAACAAGTTAAGTTGAGGGGTATGTTGGGGCTAAAAAATGTCATATTTTCATCCACCTTTCCCTTCATCATTCTTCACATTTCATCTCCCCATTAACATTTCACGATATCATTTCATAAATATACTTGGGTTTCAACTTATTATTTTCCACTTTATTCATTATAGTATTAAAAAGGAATTTATGATTAAATGTTAGAAAAATGGCATGTTTTCATATATATCTCAAAAATGTGTGAGCTTTGTAATGTGTAGGAATATTAGAAGGATTAATTCAAAAGGAATTCTCGAATACTTCCTCCACCATTTCAATATTTGAGGAGAAAATTCAAGGAGAAGATCATGGAGATT
>ML803129.1:33494-57405 GCA_009831015.1 Picea engelmannii
CTAACATGCCATCCAACATATGGAATTTTTCAAAAAGTCTATTTAATTAAAATACCAGATGTCTACTGCCCAGATTGATGGTTCCATTGTTGAAATATTGTAACTTCAAAGAATATTTTACCTAAGAGAGAGTTGAATAATATTATTATATTATATTTAATTAGTCCCTATTGTGCCTTAGTAAAACTTGTCCCTATTGTGCCTTGACAGTTAAATGTAAATTAAGAGGGTAAAGTGATAGGTCAGCCCAAACCTAATTATAGGCTAGCTATACCACTATTTATAAGAGAGGCCAATGCCTCATTTGGACACACTCACCACACTAGCTCTGTAGCTATGAAGAAGTGTGAAAGTCTTGGAGGAACTGCTACTGCAACTAAGTGTGACGCCAAGGAGGGTTTTTGGTTAAGTAGTGCGCTGCTCTTTCCTAGTGAAGGAGTAGAGGAGGATATTCTACTTTGTTTCTGGTCTATCTATATTGAGGAATTTTTGCTAGGTTTTCTTCCCCGTGAGGGTTTCCTAGGATAATCTGTGTGTCTCTATTGTTTATGTGATTGCCTCTCTTTCAATGATATTATTTATGCAGCTAATGTGCTAAACGATTATAATAATAAAGAAGAATCATAACTGATAGTTGTATAAGTAAAACATCAACATGGTATCAGAGCATGCCTAAAAGAGACCAACTCACAGTTTATAAGAAGTGACTAGCCTTAAAGTGCCCTCTCCAAAATCTAGTTTTAAGTATTGCAACTTCTACAGAATTAGGGTTTCTGCATAAACCCTAAGTGTGATGTTTTCCCTATTTAAGGAGGATGTTGGGGGAAGTAACCACATCTAGTATATATCCCTAGGAGGGTGCATCTAGTCCCTGGATCAAAATTCTGAAATTTGAAGTTTAACAATTTAGGGTTTCCTCATAAAACCCTAAGTTGCAGTTGCATTTAAAGTATCAGTTGCAGTATTAGTTACAATTGCAATGCTAGTTCCTTCATTTCAGTTGCAACACCAGTTGCAGTCCCAACAATAGCTGCAGTACCGGTTGTAGTGAAAGTTTTTGTGAAGTGTTGGGACTGATTTTTACTGTCCTAGTGCACCTTACCCTAGAAAATATCCATCTAAATTTAAGTTAGAAGTTGAAGCACCTTTGAAGTTTTAAAGGTTTGTTATTTCTTGTCACTGTTTTCGGATGGTGCCACTACTTGTCAATACTATCAGAGGTATGTCCTTACATATGTTCAAACTGTATCATTATTCTAAAGGATATTTGCAGGAGAAAGGATATTTTATCTAAACAACAATTTTAGATCCAGAAGGATCTTAGATCCAACACATTCAGAGGAACAATGCACCCCGGGTTTGATTAATTTGATATGCCTCTATTTGTTATGGAATTATTGTGATCTTATGAACATATAGGTTGTATTTTGATATGTTGAATTTATGATTATCATACTAATCATTGGTCAAAATTAAAGTCAAATTATTAGATTGATTAAAGTTGAGGTTATAGAGTTTATTCTCTAACCCAGTTTTTTGTCAAGAAAACATATTATCTTAGTACATAGGACATGTTGAATAAAATACTTGTCATCTTGAGTGAAGGAGACTCGGAATAAAAGAATCAAACTCATTCTTGAGGACAAGACTCCAAGTTCCAGGTTTGATTGATTAAATTGATAAGATTCAAACTTACACATATCAAGTTTGATAACTGCTAAACACTATAGTTGTGATATAAATCTTTGAAAGTTTTATTATTGAATACTTGGTAGCGTGTGAGAACTATTGAGATAAATGCTTACTATAAGCATTTACTAGATGTAACTAACATCTACTCTAGGAGAAAATTCTTGTTTTGTTTCCAGGTTACCTTGGAGGAATGATTAATCACGACACTAGAAGAGTGTTTATCTCATTCCTTATTATTGTATTTCTTACTTTTTATCCTTGTTTCAAGCAGGTCACAAGTGATAGCTCTAAAGGAGATACTGTGATGATTTTTCTCACTATTGTTTTTATTATTATTATAAAAATTATTATTCTTGTATACTATTTCTCCCTTGTTTCTCTTGTTCCAGGAAGGTCACAGGTGATAACCCTGAGGGAGCTATAGTGACGGCTGTAGGAGGAAACATATTAGATGAAACATGGAGAAAACTATCCAAGTTATATACATGATCGTATACACCCATGTATTGAAGAAGAAGAAGCTATTTTTTCTAAATACACAACATCTCATATGAAGAAAAAACTTGAGGAGTAGAAGGATCCAAGATAACAGAACAAATCCCTCTAGTGCAATTGATCACTCTTCATATCATCAAGAAGAGTTAGTAGAGCCAGAAGGGCCTACTCAGAATCAATGTAGTAATCAAAAAGAGACAAGCATGGGCCCGTGACACTTTGCAGGATGCAAAGACATATATCATTGACAAGACATATCAGAGGGAGCAAATGGCTCCAAATATTATATAGACTCAGAGGGAGTCAATCTTTAGAGGAACCATGGATACTCAGAGTAAGCCTAATCTCAGTGAGATTCAGTGTCTTAGAGACTTTCAATTAGAAATTATTCCTCCTCAAATTTAGATGGGATAAAGAGATGTCTTCCAATACTAACAGACACATGCCATAAGTTGAGAAGGCTAAATTGTAGCTTCAGATACTTCTAGGAGATATGAAATCTCCTGGGAATATTCCCTTGTTTTAGTGATAGAGGAAGAAGATAGTCATAAGGAATGGGATATGTATTTTTCCTTAAGACCATAAGGGAAGTCGGTGATGACTTCCAATATTGATATACTAGATCAAGCATGTTGCAGATAAAAATACAAAGCCTGATTTTTTTCCAGAGGATTCTCCCAACAAGAGGGAGAATACTATGACAAGACACTTGCTCCAGTAATAAGAAGAAGTATACATATAGAACAAACATGATTAATTAAAATAAGTCGATACAGTATGAGATTCAGAGGGAGTAGGTATGACAAAACATGTATTTGAGATTGAGTTATCTCCAGTGCCAGTTGGTGTAGTACATTAGTCGGGCCATGGAGACATGAATACAATAGAATATTGAGTTACCTCTAGAGAAAGAGGATACGCTACCCTCAGTGTCAGTTAATGAACCACTCTCAATTTCAGATGAAGGTGTTTTTGTGATGGGGAATATGAGATACTCTTAGAGTTCAAAAACTATAGTGAGAATGGGGCAATCATTCTTAGCCTCAGAAAGAGAAGCTGCATGTGCAGAGTCCCAGTTCCAGAAGGAACAGTTGCAGAAAAAACAAATAGAGGACATACTCTCAGGTAGTGAGACAAATACTGCTTTGTAGAAAGCACATAGAACCAACACATCATTATGCAGATTGAGTTGCAACTAAGAAAGTGTACCAGGTTGGTACAATGTGATGTGAAAATTTTGTTTCAAAGTACAGGACAAGAAGACTCATGTCTACAAGTTGAAGCAAGATCCAAGGGCTTGGTATGGCAGGATTGATAGTTTTTTGATGAGCTTGAGATTTACCAAGAGTAAAGATGATACCAAACTTTACTTAAAGATTGAGAATGATGGACAAATTATATTTCTGCTATATGTGGATGAATTATTCTTGAAATATGAAGAAAATCTCATCACATATTGTAAGAAGAAGATTTTCCTTGAATTTGAAATGAAGGACCTGGGCCCGATGCACTATTTCTTAGGTCTTAAAGTATGGTCGAGCTTAGAAGAGATTTTCCTTAATCAAGGAAAGTATGTTGTGGAAATTCTGAAGATATTCGACATGATGGACTGTAGAGCCATGTCCACTCCTATTGAGACAAATATGAAGTTATTGGTTGATACTTCGTCAGAAATAGTTGATGTTACTCTATACAGACAGATGATTGGTTCGTTGATGTATTTGATGAACACCAAATTAGATATATGCTTTGTTCTGAACACCTTGAGTCAGTATCTGGTGGAGCCCAGGCATGATCACCTTGTAGCTACAAATAATGTGATGAGATACCTTAAGGGTATGTTGGACTATGGACTTTGTTATACTAGAGATTGTGACTTCAGATTGTTTGGCTATACTGATTCAGATTGGGATGGAAGTGCTTCAGACAGAAAAAACACTTCATGATGTTGTTTCATTTTGGGGCCAGCCATGACTTCATGGCAAAGAAGGAATCAATCCAGTATTACTCTCATTATGGTAGAAGCAGAGTACATTGCAGCAAGCTCCGCCATTTGTGAAACCATATGGCTTTGAAAGTTGTTTACAGGTCTATTTAACCTAGAGATGGATGCTACCTTGATATTTTGTGATAACCAGAGTAGCATAAATATGAAAGAGAACCCAGTGTTCCATGATAAGACGAAGCACATTGAGATCTGATACCACTACATTTGTGACTTGGTACATAAGGGAGTTGTGAAGCTCCAATATGTTGGCACAGATGAGCAGGTAGCATATGTGTTGACTAAGCCTCTATCTCGTGTGAAGTTTGAGTACTTCTGAGACAAGGTTGGTGTATTCCAAAAAGACTTTCCTCTAAAGGGGGAGTGATGTTGATGATACTATGGTATCTTGACCACCAGTAGGGCAGTTCAGTTAAGATTTATATCCTAGGGGATTTATCATCCCTGGAAAAATCCCTTGAGTTTCAGATAGATGGTCTGTCAGAGTGCCTATGTATGTATATACTTATTGTGGTCAGTAGTGTGGCATCTCATTTAAGATTTATATCCTAGGGGATTTTATTATCCCTAGACATATCCCGTAAGGTTCAGATGGACGGTTTGTCGGAGTGCCCACACTTGTTGTTGTTGTTGTTGCTATCCAGACCTAATTATAGGTTGTATAGACCACTATTTATAAGAGAGGCCAATGCCTCATTTGGACACGCTCACCACACTATATCTACAGCTATGAAGAAGTGCACAAGTCTTGGAGGAACTACTACTGTAACTAAGTGTGACGTCAAGGAGGGTTCTTGGTTAAGTAGCGCGCTACTCTTTCCTAGTGAAGGAGTAGAGAAGGATCTTCTTCTTTGTTTCTGGTCTATCTATATTGAGGAAGTTTGGCTATGTTTTCTTCCCCATGAGGGTTTCCTAGGATAATCTGTGTTTCTCTATTGTTTTTGTGATTTCCTCTCTTTCAGTGATCTTATTTATGCAGCTAATGTGCTAAATGATTATAATAATAAAGAAGAACCGTAACTGCTAGCTGTATAAGTAAAACATCAACATCCATATGCATGGTTCCATTATCCGACATCCTGGTTTTTGGTAAAAGTTGACTTATTTGAAATTTTATATTTTCGCTAAGTTGTTGACTCATAGATCCATCTATAGGGTTCCATCCTATCTGGGATCTAGACTTTATAAAATTTAATTTAAAATGAAATCATGGATATTCGACAATACAGATCTAGGGTTCCATCTAGTCAAGGTTCCATTTAAAATGTTAGCATGACCAAAAGGGTTATCCAGATATCAATTTTTCTCTATAGGTCTTTATAGGGTTTTGTCGAATCCCTGATAGGCTCTGTGACCTAGTTGAGTGTTCCAATAGGTCAAGGTTCATGTTTCATGGTTCCACCTCAAGGTTACAAAATTCAAGAGTTTGATTAAAATAAACTTCAGATCTCAATGTCCCCAACAATCCTAGAATTTTGGGGTTCCACCTTAGAGCATCTCATTAAAAGGTTGAAAGGGAAGAGGGATATGATAACACGGATCCTCTGCAATTGAATTACGAAGCACTGAACAAAGTGAACCTATCCGTATAACCTTGTCATATCTATAATTCAATAAATATGGAGACTCGAGGAAACAACCATTCTCAATTAAATGAACCTCCAAAAAATCCATACCATCCTCAGTGTTTTAAGCCATGAATTACAAGTTTTATGCATATGTATTCAAAATAAGAAAAATGTCATGAAAAATTATCAATCATATAGGTACTTACAAAATTATACATTATATTCATTTCCTATAAACTTTTCTCATGAACCCTACAATTTCAAGAATTGCAAAACACAGACCTTTTATACAATAATCGAGCACTCGAATATATAAAGAATACGTAGAAAATTTATATGTTCATAAACTATAGACCAGACCAAACTGACTGAGGTTCAATGATTTTCCACCCAATCATAGGCTCGGTTGCACTATTACTCTCTAGAATAGGCCACCCCCATGCCATACCATGATACCACTAGGGAAACTTGGGTTTCTTAAGGAAATTTGGTATGGGTTTGAAGGCCACTCTCATTCATATGAAGTCAACAATAGGAATCCCTTGCACCCAACAAGTCATGGCCTCCACGATTTTTCCCAGTTTCCTTCCCAGCTGGATAACCTCTGCACAAGGGAGTCCCTTCATTTCTAACACGGTCCCTCAATGCCCTCCCTGCTTAGTGTTGGTTTCGTATCCAACAAGCATTAAAATCAAGGCCCTTTGTCCAGGTCAGGTTAGGGTTTCCCTGCTCAGAATTAACAGTGAGTACACTCGCAACAATTTTCTCTTCTCTTCCCCACTCCCCTCTTTTATTTTCTCTGCGTGAACTCCCTCCTGCCACCCCCTTGTGGGTCTCTTCCTCCTTTATGAAGGTTTACAATTTATCTTTCTTGTGTCATAGGATTTCATGGGTCAATCATGGAAAACGAGGTGGGTACTTGTTGTACCAATGACCAAAATTATTCATTTGTTCCAGCCACCTCTCAGTACCTCCTTCATTGCGAGTGGTTGGTTTCTCAACTACCAACACCCCCTCATTAATAACTTTTTGGAAATGGAGAAGAGGGAAAAATATCTTCAATTGAAATTTGGCAAATTGGCACTATGGATCTTAGGCAAGGTAATCCCCCCTCATTGGTTTCCACTTGTGGTATCATGTTCAGTACTAGTGCTCCACCCTCCAATCAGTTTTTCAGCGTGTTTTCCTTAACAAAATATATTTACATTGTTTGAAAATGTCCATTTTAGTCTTATAATGAAAAAATATCCCTGCTACAACTCATGATGACATTAATTCTTAGTTATAATTACAGATTGGTGGAAAACATGGTGTTACATTCCCATCCCCCTTAAAGGAACATTGTCCTCAATGTTTTACCATCTGCATAAATAGATTTATACAATAAACAAAAATGGGTATGCCACATTCATGACATCCTCTAGTTCCCACGTGGCTTCATCTCCTCTCAAGTGCTTCCACTGCACCTTGACCTACACGATGGCTTGGTTCCGAAGAAGTGTCTTTTTATTTTTTAGGATGCATTGAGACTCACAATGGAATTATCCTTCTGGTTCCACTTGGATCATAATCAAATCAATAATTTGATGAGAGTCATGAACATATTTTTTAAGTAATGATACATGTAATACATTATGTGCGTTAACAATAGGAGGTAAGGAAAGCATGTATGTCATTGGTCCCACTCTCTCTAGGACTTCAAACGGTCCACAGTAGCAGGGTGATAACTTAGCACAAGTTCCCATTCTCAGAGAACTTATTTTGGGATTAACCCAAATGTAGACATGGTCTCCCACTTTGAGCTCCCTATGAGTTTGATTTCTATTAGCATATCTCTTTTGTCTATCCTATGTCTTTTTCAAGTTTTGCTTTATATTTGCCACTTACCATTCCATTTATTTCAGTATGTCTAGCCCAAGTATAACATGTTCGATCAGATTATCCCAAATTATTTGGATATTACATTTTCTTCCATATAAGGCCTCAAAGGGACTCATTTTCAATGACTCTCGGTAGCCATTATTATAGAAAAAATCTAGTATGGGTAAGTAATCTTTCCATTTATTGGGTGGGTGCATAGCATACATTCTTAACATAGCTCCCAACACGTGTTTTACTCTCTCTGTTTTCCAATCTGTTTGAGGATTGTAAGAAGTGTTGAAATCCAACTGTGTCCCAAATCCTGCAAATAAACCTTTCCAAAAACTTGAAGTAAATTTAGCATCTCGATATGATATTATTGTCTTGGGCATGCCATGTAACCTAAAAATATTTTTTAAATAGATATTTTCAATTTCAATTGCTTTGTATGTGGATTTCACTAGAATGAAGTGAGTTGGCTTGCTCAAATTATCCATCACTACCATGATTGCACTGCTTAGTTGTCCTTGTCAATCCAATGATGAAGTCCATATATATGACTTCCCACTTCTATTCTAGAATTTGCAATGGTTGCAACAACACTGCTGGATGCCTATGATCGACCTTAACCTGTTGGCATTATAAGCATTTGGCAATGTATTTTGCAATTTATTTCTTCATCCTAGGACAATAGTACAAATTTATCACAACAATTATCATTTTCTAATATCCTGGGTGACCTACATAAGGTCTCTTGTGGAACTCATTCTTTATAAAATCCCTCAATTAAGTTGAATTAGATATGTACAAATTTTCTTTGTATATCGACAACCCATCCTCAATGATTCGATATCCTTCACACTTCTGTCCTCTTGGATCTTGATCTAATATTTCCTTTATTAAATTAAAGTGTTCATCTCCTTGTAGGGAATTTTTTATCCTATGTTTTATATTAGACTCACATACACTAGTTGTTGCTAGATATATTGTTTGCATGCTTCAACTGAGTGAATATGCCACTCGATTTTCTTTTCCTTTAATATGCGTGATTTCAAAATCAAATTCACTAATGAGATCCATCCACCTCGCCTCTATGGAATTTAAACAAGGTTGATCAAACAATTATTTCAACCCACTGTGATATATCATTAACACAAACTGCCTCCCAAGAAAATAGTACCTCCAAATCTTCAAGGTATGCATAATAGTTGTAAGTTCCAAATCACGAGTAACATAATTATTCTCATGCTCATTTAGTTTCCTTGTATTCAAAACTTATTAGATTCCCTTCTTTCATGAGGACTCCACCGAGCCCTTCCTTGAAAGAATTTGTATGGACCAAGAAGTCCTTATCTGGATCTCCAATCTTTAAGACATGTGTGTTTGTTATAAAATGTTTGAGTTGATGGAAACTTGCTTCACATTTCACCGACCATACAAATTTCACTCATTTTCTTTGTAGTGAAGTGATTGGATGAACCTTCTATAGTATTGAAACAATCCCATAAATGATTTCACTTCTGATAAATTTCGAGAAGTAGACCAATCCATGATTTCCTTAATCTTCTGAGGGTCTACTGCAATTCCTTCCTCCGAGATCACATGACTTAAGTATCATATCTATTTCTAAAAGAAATTGTACTTGTTATTCTTGGCATATATCTAGTGTTCTCTCAAGACCCACAGTACTATCTTGAGGTGCTCCTCATGCTCTTCCTTACTCTTTGAATAGATCAAGATATCATCAATAAAAACCATAAAAAACTTATCCATCTACCCACTAAAAATGTTGTTCATTAGGAACATAATGTAGCTGGTGCATTGGTAATCCCAAAGGGAACCACCACAAAATCATAGTATCCATATCTTATTTTTTCTTGATGGTCATCTTTTTTAATTGTCTATAATCAATCCATACCCTGAGAGTACCATCCTTCTTATTGACAAACAATGTTGGGGCTCCTCCCGGGGACAAATAGGGTTTGATATATCCCTTTTCTAACATTTATTTGAGCTGCATTTTCAACTCCACCAACGCAGGTGTGCTCATCCTGTAAGGTACTCAAGACACAAGAACTTCTCCTGGCATAATCCCTATGGAAAAATCAATATCTCTTTTGGGAGGAAGTCCTGGTATTTCCTCGGGGAATATATCTCTATACTCATATAACACTGGATGGTATTCAATTTTCATCTTGTTATCTTTTATTAAATATAATACATGTATGGCATACAATGGACATCCCTTTCTTCAATATTTATTTAGTTGTAGCACTAATATTTTCCTTACTGACACAAGTTTTTGGATGCCATGTAAGACCCTTTTATTTCCTTTATTATCTTCACATTCCAAGGTCTTGTTAAAAAATTCCAATTTAACTTTATGTGCTGCCAACCAATCCATACCGACCAACATGTCATATGACCCCAATGGTAATATATTTAGTGTTTATTGTGTGTGCAATCCATTCATATCAAACTAGCATGCCTCTATTACCTCATTCACTTTTCTCTTGGTTCTTGTAGCTAGCTACACCAATCATGACTTTGCTTGCTTTCTTTTTTGTAAAACACATTCCTCAACAACTTGTGGTGAAATATAACTAAGGTCAGAACCAAGGTCAATCAAAATTGAAAGAGTGGTTGGGAAGTATACCTTCCATATCAACCAACTATACCCTCCATATCCACCATTGAGGCTGGGTGGTTTTCTTGCCAATTCTTAAAGGATGCATAAATATGGGGTACACTCCTGGATACATCATCAATAATGTAAGCCTTCTAGACGTTGTAAATTCTCTTGTTATCATTCTTCCTATGTGGGAAATATCTTAACATGTGTTCCTCTCCATAGCCCCAACATTTTCTGGTTCCTTTCTTCTTCTTTTTGGTATTTTCCTTTGCAATTTCTGCTAACCTATTCACACTTATAGTCTTATATTTTATTTTCTAGTCCTTTTGAGTCTCATACCTATTCTTTGGTTGCTCATAATAATAATTATCTTTTCAAATGGTGTCATCAAGTGTCTCGGGGTTCATCGAATTCAATTCCATCCTGGAGGGTCTGTGGCAATCCATTGAGAAATCATTGTGTATTTACCTTCTCATCTTTGATCTATAGAACATACCTCAATTGTTCTATGAATCTTTTGACATATTAATCGATAGTCAGTTGCCCCAACTTATGTTCTGGATCTCTTTGATCTATCCATCATAGTATATTTCTGATAGATATTCCTTCCTGAAATACTTTTCAAAATGTTTCTCGGTCAGATCCTTTTCATTGATCCATTTTACATTCTTAAGGACTTCCCACAAGATGGAAGCCCCTCCATTTAAGTTAAATATGGCCACTCTTTCCTTCATGTTCACTGAGTAGTTTTGTAATTGAAAATAATTCTTCAATCCTAGAAGCCATGCCTCTATTTTCTCTTCCTTCTTGATCTCTCCATCAAATGTGGGTGGTTTTTCCTTCTTGAATTCCTCAGTTAGGGAACTCCTGTATTATTTCATCCTCTTTTTCGTATAAGTACTTGAACCAATCTCATTGCTGGATAGTATTTCAATATTAGAGGTCTTCTAAATGGAGTATTTTGAGAAAAATTCCTTATCATACGGGTCATCCTTGGAATCCTTGTTCCTTTTCCTACAAGAATGTTTCCCTGTGTTGATGAATGTTGGTCCATGCTTTTGGATTTTTGAAGGACTTTGTAGCTTCCTAGAATGATATCTCCATGTATTGCTAGCAGTTGAACCTTGTTGATTTTTTTTTTCTTTGTAGCAATACAACATTCAATTTTGTTTGTTTCTCTTAGGGCCTAATGAGATTCTCATTATCATCCCTGCAGCTCTAAAGTTTAGCCTTCAGATTTCTCACTGTCTCTGCCAATCTTGGAGGAGTATCCCTCATCTCATTTGATTCCTCATATATAATATGTGAGGTGTCTTCCATGCCACGCTATACCATTTTTTTTTTTATTTTCTTCACTTCATTGTGTCTTCTCAATGATGAAATAACATGATACTGTTAGATAATCATATAATTAAAATGAATATACATGCTTGGCCTTTATAATGTTTTCATGGGTCAACAATAGCCCCAAAATCAGGACTTTGTTCCCACTTCCATTAATATCACTACAAGGACTACACCGTCTTGTAGAGGTTTTTATAGAACCTCCCCAAAAAATTATTCTCTTAGTTGTTTATAGAGGAGGTTGTTAGTCGAGGCAAGCGGTCGAAGGTTTTTGTGGAGGTTTTATTTTCGGTGTGCCTTTATGGTATAAATGCCCCAGTGCATACCTAAAATATATGGCATCGGGACTTAAATGTTCAAACGCATCGTCACCGTTCATAGCGGAGACGAGTGGTTGTATGTTTTTGAAGAGGTTTTTTTCTTGATGATTATTTAAAGAATATACATAGCGGTCAATTCATGAACAATACAGTACCGTTGCATCCATGTTTCAGTAGCACCACCATACTTTATAATAAAATTACATGCACCAAATAAATCACCTCGTTGTTATTGAACAATACACACTGGGATGTTCATGAACAATAAAATATTGAGGCGTCCATGTTTCAGTAGCACCGCCATACTTTATAAAAAAATTACATGCACCAAATAAATCCCACCGGTGCAATTCAGCAATACACCCCGGTGTGTCTTTTTGTCTAAAGGCACACCGTGTTAGGGTAAAGAAAAAAAATTACCAAACTAATTTTCATTGTGAAAATGCATCTCGTGCTTCCAAACTCTCAAGCAAGAATCAATGCTCACCTTTCTTCCTAAGACACCCTATTTCCGGTGCTCTACACCGACTAGGATAGCTCCATTGGTGGATTCCACCTATTTCCAAATTTTTGAAATTACCACAAATTTTCATTTCCTATGAAGGATGCAACCATGCCTCTTCGAGGAAGAAGAGACCAGGTAAATTATTTATTACCTTCCTATTTTCATTTTCATCCAAATAAACTTAGACTTTAGCTTGGAATTTCACATTTTTTTCAATATTTTTTTCTTTTTCACGCGGTAAGCCTAAACAGTTTGGCTCTCCCTTAAGCAGTGTGTATTTTGTTAAAAACACAGTGTGCATTCCCACCATTGTGTACTGTGTTAAATACACAGTATGGACTTCTTTTGGAGTGTCCAGATATGTTCACATCGGTGTCGTCCAATCTAGTGCATCGTGATAAATTAGTAAAAAACAAAGCGATGCATCCTTCGGAACACCCCGACACTGGTGAAAATGAGGATCATACCCACACCGGCCCATTACACTTCATTAAACGTTCTACTATCTCAACAATATATAAAATTTAACCTTGCGGTGCACTGATTTTAACTAACTAAACAAGTCAATTTTCAAACGCATTGCCATACTTAAAAAATAATACACACCTGTACACTTAACTGAACTAACTACACCACTAACATAAGGATTTATAAAATTTAACATACCGGTGAAATCATTGTAATCAATCGCACCGACCCTATATACAGAAACGCACCAAGACATATACTTCCCAAATTTTCATAGTGGGGTGGCTTAGTGGACTCCTCGTTCCTCGTGCACTCACATTTACAATGCACCACGAAACAAAAGGATGGTGCTCCACTATCGCAGTGGTACCAGTGCATTAATAGTAACACCTCACATTGGATCACTATTTCGTTTCAGTGGACGCCTTGTAACCGACATTGTCGATAACATAACACACTATTAAACAAAAAAAAATTGGTCCAATAGCATGGTAGCACTAGTGCGTTTATATTAAAACATCACACCACATAAGTTCTTATTCAAGAATTTCATTGGTCGATGCGGATTGATCAGAACAATGCACAACTGATGTAAAGAGAACAACACCAGACAAAATTTTCACAAATTTGCAGTGCAATGCATCTTATGGTAAGTACCACTAAGATGCTTGGAATTGTACCAACTGAGATAAATGCACCGATGTGTTCTATTAATATAATGCATTGCCAAGTTTTTGAAACAATAATTTCCTACGTGATGTGTTAAATAAATAAAGCACACTGGTAATATGTACTACAACACAAGGACAAAAATACATAATAATTTACTATCTCGGTTCATTTATGGGATGCCTTGTCATTGTTGTGTTATAATAAAAATGCACCGGTATCAACGCATACAAATCTCAAATGAAGAATCGGTGCCTTACTTTAAATGAAATGCACTGGGGCGGTTAAGTAAGTTGAATCAGAAAAAATAGTTTAAAAATTATAATTTTGGTGCACATTGTAAAACATGTTCGTTAATCATGCATCATGAAAAGATAACGCACCGGTTAAAATCATCTAGTGCACGTACTTAAATATACATTCGATGCATTTAATATAACCCAACACACTACATGGTTTAACACCAACCCTTAACCCCTGCACTATATATCACAATGCACCGCTATAGATATCGGTGCTCGACTAACAATGACACATCGATGTGTTATATTTAACATATGTTTGTTAGGTGCCTTATGTTTAATGAGGTGCACCGGATGCAGTGCATGTGTATTTGTTCAGAGCACCTCTTACTTTTTCACTTTTTTTTTGCAAAAACAAACTATTTTCATTTTTTTATAAATACAAATTAGTTATATATATTTTTATTTTATATTTTAAATTCATTATGTATATGTGTGTGTGTGTGTGTGTGTGTGTGTGTGTGTGTGCCTAAAAATGATTTTATGTGAATTAGATATGACAATGCTACTGAGCATAGTAGCAACAACAATAGTAGTAGTAGGAAGAAGAAAAACAATTTAATTCACAATCTACATATGCAAACCTCCATAATTAAATTGTGTGGAGGTTTTGCTTTATGGAGGAAAAAACATAGGTCACTCTTTGTTCCTTCTCATAATTTAGCGCATAGACTCGATCCTTTTCCACTTCCTCAATGATCTACCTCGCATCTCCTCCTCTGTGGGCTGCTTGAATTTCTCCAAGATAACGTCCTTGCCATTCTTGTAGCCATAATATGAACTGGCATCAATTCGCTTGTAGATCGTATACCTACACCTCCTCTTCTTCGCCTCGAGGGGATTATCGAATAAATATTTGGGGATGGGGAACAATTTCATAGCCCCAAAGTATCTATAACCGGGGCCCTTTTCTGTGGCACCAGACACATCAACTTCATTCTATTCCAAATCTGTCGTATTGGCCTCTACTTTGGCATAATTAGCACTTCCAAACTCTATGATTGGAGCTTACCAATGCCCATTTTCCCTGTTCAGCAAGAAATAACCTTAGTGGATGTATTAATTATAACATTGTGTCAGATTGAAGATTGACCTAAGATCCATATTGCATATTTAATAGAAGTTAGGAAGCACATTTGGAAAAACAATCGATGATCCATAAGATTTTTCAGCATGACTTATCGCTAAATATTAAGCATTGACTTGGAATCAAACTACTCGTCCATGAGATCCTCACTCATGTACTTACTAAGAAGTTCATGACACTTCCTCTTCTCCACAACCATGTGCTTGATCACTTTCTCATCTAGAAGGGGAACATGGGAAACAAACTCTTGCTCTCTCTACTATTGGTTTCCCTTGTTCTACTCTCCCATTTATTCGACCACATCATCATCTTCCTCAAATAGGACCGACTTAATAGAAACAATTTTCTTTCTCTTGATCATCAACATGGCATGCCTCTAGATACACTTGATCCACTTCCACTCCCTAATCACTTTGGCCCACATATCCTCCTCCACGGACCGCTCGACGTTTTCCAAGATATTTTTCTCGTCATCGTTGTTTCCATAATAATTGGCGTCAATTCACTTGAAGATAACATAAATAGACCTCCTCTTTGTCGCTCGACGGGGCTTATCAAATAGATCTTTGATGTTAGGGAGGAATTTCCCAGCAACACTTGTATGATTGGTTATTAGAAGATTATAACATGCCATCTTCCAACAATTAATTGTACAAGTGCGACTGCAAAATTCCTCCTTAGTGTCAAAGAGTTATTCGATAATCCTCCCAAGGAGAAGAAGAGGAGGTCTAGGTATGTGATCTACAAGTGAATTGATTCTAGTTATTATGGTGACAATGATGATGAGAACAATATCATGGACAAAGTCAAGAATTCCATGGAGGAGGAGATGCATGCCAGAGCGTTGAGGGAGTGGTAGAGGATCGAGTCTATCTAGAGGGAGGCTAGATTTTGGCAAGGTTGTTTCCATTAAGCGGGTCCTATTCATGGAAGATGAGGATATGGCAGAAGAAATGGGAGAGAAGTACAAGGGAAACGAATAGTAGAGAGAGAAATATTTTTTTTCCCATGTATTCCTTATGGATGAGAAAATGATTGAGCTCATAGTTGTGGAGAAGAAGAAACATGATGAAATTTTTAGTAAGTACATGGGTGAGGATCTCATGGAGGAGTAGGCCGATGCCAAAGAAATTCTTAATATTTAGCGATAAGACATGTTCACAAATTTTATGGATCATCGGTTGTTTTTCCAAACCTACTTCTTAAATTCTATTGAATATGCATTATGGAGCTTAGGTCAATCTTAAGGTTGACATAGTTTTATAATTAAGAAATTCACGAGGGTCCTTTCTTGTTGAACAGGGAAAAGGGGCAATGGGAAGCTCCGACCATAGAGCTTGGAAGTCTTAATTATGCCAAAGTAGGGGGAAATATGATGAATTTGGAAAAAAACTAAGTTGATGTGCTATGTTCCATAGGAAAGGGCCTCGATTGCAGACACTTAGGGGCTACTAAATTCCTCCCCATCCCCACAAAGATATTTTTTGGGGCTCAGAAATGTCATATTTTCATCCACCTTTCCCTTCATCATTATTAACATTTCATCGCCCCATTAACCTTTCACGATATCATTTCATAAATATACTTGGGTTTCACCTTATTATTTTCCACTTTATTCATTTTAGTATTAAAAGGGAATTTGTGATTAAATGTTATAAAATTGACATGTTTTCATATATATCTCAAAAATGTGTGAGCTTTGTAATGTGCAGGAATATGAGAATGATTAATTCAAAAGGACTTCTCGAATACTTCCTCCACCATTTCAAGATTTGAGGAGATAATTCAAGGAGAAGATCATGGAGATTTGGTTGGCATATCTTATCCAAGATATATGAGAGATATGTGTGAGAATTTGAAGGGATTATATTTTGTAATAATGGGAAATAGGTTGAGAGAAAAGTGGATCTATAATAATGAGATGGTTATCTTATCTTCAAGGCTCTCATGTATAAAAGAGAGTGCTCTCTCTTCATGAGGGGGTAGTAATCAAGTAATTAGAATATGGAATTAGAGTAGTCATTAGGATTCGAAAGAGAAAGGGATTCTTAGCTTTGATTCATGGTTTTGGTTTTCATGCTTTCATTATTCTTTTATGAAGATTGATTTGATTATTGTAATATAAGATTGCTTCATTGGTGAGAGCTCTCATATGTTGTTGTGCCATTCAATTCTTCACATGTTGTATTTTCTTTTCCTTCATGTAGTTCTCCATTTCTAGATTAATTCCATTTACGCAATTTCCCATTCCTAGATTAATTCCATTTACGCAATTTTCCATTCCTAGATTAATTTCAATTCCAAGTCATGTGTTTCAATTTCCTGCATTAGATCAATGATTCAATTTCAGTTATAGCTTAAACATTAGATTAGATTCGTCCCGCTTCAATCTTTCATATACTTTGCATGTGCTTCGTAAGTTTACAATCCTCAGATTGACAAATTAAATAGTTTGGCAAGTACTAAAACTCAATTAATACAACATTATTTCGGCCCAATATAACGACCATTGTTCCCTTGTTACGATTGATGTTCATTTGAACGGAACAATTGTTGTTCTTTTTGTTACGATTGTTGTCCCTTTCCAGGGGTTGCATCTCTAGAGGACGGGTATTAAAAACGGAAGGTAAGAACCTACGTAGGCAACAAGTAAAACACTTGTGCCAACACATACCTTTGGATGATGCATAGAGGTTATATTTTAGGACATCTTTAGAGCCCAACATTTTGGTGCCATTGCTGGGGAAGCACGATGGATTGAGGTATTAGTTTCTTTTTCATTTCAATTCATGCAAGTGTGATCTAAACGTGTTGGTAAGGGGTCATAGAATCTCGTGAGAGGAGACTCCTCATGTTCTCCCTACCAACTAGGTAAAAGTAATTTCAATTTCCGCAAGAGTGTTTAATTCATGCAAGTGTGATCTAGACATGTTGGTAAGGGGTCATAGAAGCTCGTGAGAGGAGACTCCTCATGTTCTCCCTACCAACTAGGTAAAAATAGTTTCAATTTCTGCAAATTTCAATTTATGCAAGAGTGTTTAATTCATGCAAGTGTGATCTAGACGTGTTGGTAAGGGGTCATAGAAGCTCGTGAGAGGAGACTCCTCATGTTCTCCCTACCAACTAGGTAAAAGTAGTTTTAATTTCTGCAAATTTTAATTTATGCAATTGTTTAATTTCTGCAAGTGTGATCTACATATGTTGGTTCTAAGGGTCATAGAGTTTCTTCAGTGTAGATTCCTCACTGTCCCTACCAACTATCAAGAGCATTTAATTTCCACAACTGTGAAGAGTAATTTTTTTATGTTTTAGCAAGAGTGTTTTTTTAAGTTTTTCATTTTGATTTGGGTGTTGTAAGAATCCTTTTTTCTAACATGGTTTAACAATGAATTTTAGCTTGGAACTACTCACTCAGGTCCTGGCAGATATCGGGATTTCCTCTTCCCTGGAAGTTGAGATCTTGACAAGGATCAAAGATTAAAATACTCCTCCAGAAACAATTGAAGATCCAACATCTGAAGACTCTTATGCATCCAATGATGAACAACTGATTGAAAAGGAGATCGAGGAAGATGAAGAGGATTTACAGTATGATATGAGCGAGGAACAACGCGCCTACGAAAGTGATCTGAAAATATAAGGCTGACTTGTTATGCTATGCAAGCACCCTCTACTTCATTAAAATAAACTTTACAGGACCTTGCTTCATGTGTTAAAATATGCCAAATAAATAATGTGCTAAGTTTTATGCTTCTTCTTGTAAATGCTTATATGTGAGGAAATGTTCCCTTGAATGGTTAAATATATACTTTAAATAAATACACAGCAACATAATTGCAGCAAATAAACCATCAAACTCAGAACAATCACAACATGATAAAGGAGTTCACCCCCCTCCGGGCTACATCTCCTTGAGCCTCCATTAATGGACTTGGCTCTCTAGGATTAATTTGTCAAAATTTCTTTTACAAGCTGCTGCTCAACTCCAATGGAAAAAAAGACTGTACCATTGGGATCATAACACATAAAAACCCCAAAAATGACTAATAAAACTTTGAAAATGGATCATGGCTCATCCGGGCATGACCTCTTCTACATGTGGCCATAAGCTTCCCTGAACTTCTCTTTGGAAAAAGCACCTGTAAAAGTCCTCAAATGGATCTGAAACCTATCCCAAAATGTTCAGAGCATATTAATTATCCAAAAATGATTATTCAATCACAGAAAACAAACATGTGCTCATCTGAGCATGACCTCAAACAATGAGGGCCTCAAGTTCCCTGGAGCTTCTTGAAACTTCAATGGTGAAAAAACTACAAAATAAGTCTTCAAATGGCCTTGATAACAGTGTCAATGGATTCAGGACGTCCAAAAACCCCTAGCTGGGCTTTTACAGCACCTCAATCGGCCAAAAAATGAAGAAGATAGGCCTCCTGCCATTCTCTTCCTTCAAGCTTGCTAGCTCTGCATCTACAAAACGCACCCTTGTTCCATGAACCTGGCACACACGCTATTTAAGGCATGAAAACCCAACACCGGGCGCAACCGCGCCAACGGTGAAAAATGTAGGATGGTTATGGGCGCGCCAGCCCCTAACCGCCTAGCACCTGGGCACATGGTGTCATAATATGACCTCGCACATAAGAAAAAGGGCTAGCGGTTTGAAACCATTTTAAACACCCCGCGCACTCCGGTTATGGTCACATGCAACACCATAAAATAGAACCGTAGCTTAACATAATTGAAAACATAAAAATCCGCGCGCGCGCCCATATGTGGTCATATGGTACGCAATACAACCGTGGTTTAAATAATTGGAACCACGCGCATATAACATATGTGGTGGTCATACGTAATAGTTGTGTGACCGCGGGCTGGGGCTAAGCCCCAACCCGACCCCCCGCCAACATACACAATAGTTCAACTAAAATAAATAAAAACACATATGTTTAATAAGAACCACCATGCAGCGTGTTTGCAAGACGGACTTTGTTAAAGCTTTCACGGTGGGAGGAGGTCTAGGGTTCGACTCCCGTGGACTCATAAAATTTTACATAAACGAACCAATAGCCAATAAATGGGTGCCACATGGCAGCCCATGATTGGGCCATGTGGCACCATACCATTCGCCAATTAAATGCCACGTGTCAACAAATGATTCGTCCAAGTCTGCCAATCCGAAACTGCCATGTCACCTGCCACATCAGCAAGTACGGTCAAGCCACGTCACATATGCCATGTCAGCGTACGGTCATGCCAGTTCAGCACCCGTACGGACTGTACGGACTGCACAGTAAATGTCCATTTTTTTACCTGTTTGACGATTCAGACAGATCGCGATATCTATCGCTCCCGATGTCCGTTTGAGACGAAACAAATTGCGTTGGGATCGTGATGACGAGGGATACGCTCTCATTTGTTTTGAGGAAATTCTAAGAACGTTGATTTTTGAGCTAAAATTTGACCCCTGGTCCAGATTTTGATCAGAAAGCCTAATCGAACAATGGTTTCAAGCGAGTACTAGGTTAGATTCATTTAGTTTTTCTTTTTATTTTCTTAATTTACAGTTTCAACCGCTAATTTCACATGTTCATACATATTCCCGACTTCCATTTGCGAAATTGAAAGATAACATATTTTTATTACTGTTGCGTGCATGGCTACATTGGTTATTTGACTACACGTAACTAATTTCTTATTTTTAATTAGCGTAGTGTAGGTAGGATTTTAATTTCAAGTTTTTTGTTTTTGTTAGAATAAGTATGCTCTCCTCCGCACTTCCTACGATCGCGAGGATCTGAAAGTAGGTTGACTGATTGGTTGATTTCAGGAATATCAATTAATTTACGAAAATAAAATTTTTGCCTAATCTATTTTTCGTCTTCCATTTTCTCATAAATTTTTAATAAGCTTGCAAAATAAAATTTTATTTTATTCTTTATTTTGAAAACATAATAGAAAAAATAAATAAAAAGTTGTGCATGCTTCTATATGAAAAGAAAAATAATAAAACAGTAAGGACGTTAAAAACAAATAATAATAATAATAATAATAATATAAATGAATAAGGTCTGCAATTCATACAAGAAACTCCAAGCTGAAACAACAGTTGAAACAACTTCATGACCGCGCTCTTCTTGTTTTCAACTTGTTTATTTTTTTATTTGCTTGGCAACAACGTTATGTTTTTTACTTCTCCCCTTATCCTGTAGACCCCTAGAGATAACCCTGCAATAAAAAAAATATCATATGTGCAGAAACCACCTCATAAGCTTGATCAAACAAATAAACAATATCAACAATTTTCAATTTTCACGAGGGCCTAAATCCAAATCTGTTATATCAAGCCAAATATTTCCCATTTGAGGTTCACTAAATGATTAACTTCCTCTACCTCTATGCCCATTATTTGTTTTGACGCTGCTTGGTGGATGGGGTAAACTACCTTTTGTATACCTAGTACATTCATTGATGACAACTTATTAAAGCTAGTGGCACTCTCCCCAGCCTCATTTTTTTTCCTGTCTAAAAGTCCAGTGATATTGGTTGGAAACGAAAGGTTTATGGAGAAAATTTTCCAATATCTAAAGATATCTTCCTACCTATAGATGATCTTAAAAACAACCCACAGGACCATTGTGTAGATCACAACATTTTTTTTATGGCCTTCATTATGAGCGTAAAAAAATGTCAAGCGGAAAGCAGCAGAGTGAAAGTCCGAGACCATAGCATATAATTATGACATTCGTGAGGAATCTCTGTTAACACAAACCTAGAGAGATGGAGGTGGTTACTTATTTTTAGTGAACATGAGCTCCAACAATGAAGGAATATCATTTAACGCAATTTATGGGATATGGGATCCACTTGTACGTTCAAAGAAATTTTTTTCCCGGAGGTTGCAAGACTAAATCCCATTTTCATTTTCATTTGTATTAATTTGATTTGCAGCATCTTCTTGCCAATCCATATTTAATCAGACATGATTCTTTGAAGGAGATAAAACTATAATTTTATCCATCCCATAGTGACCATATTGGATAGGTTTCTAAATTTGATTGGTGTTATCTATGTAAAATTGTCTGGAAGTTTTTATCTGTTGGCAATCAATGATGTATCCGACGGTTCAGATGCAACATGAGTGCCCACCAAGATGATATCCTTAAATGCTACTTTAAAAATGAGCTTCTACAACCCTGCCACATTCTTTGGGGGTCATGTGACTTCCACTCCCATGGATCTCATGTACTATCAGCTTGTAGTTGCCTCGGGCCAGGTAAAGCGGTTTTATCAGTCTAGGAAAACCCATCGCACTATATCTGTAATGTTGAAGGGAAAGAAAGTTTCTCTCTATGGAGGTGGTGCTAGCTTGACTAGCTCTGATGTAGTTGGTGGCGTTCCTCTAGACTTAATCTGATATCAAAGGCAGGGATTATGTCTTGCGTAAGCTTGTTAAAACAAAATTCAACAAGCATGTTTACTGCAAAATTGATATGGATTCAACGACACTCATGAAATCCAGATCATTGAAGAATGCTTGCGAGTATGACTAGTGTAGAAGAATACAATATCACCGACAAAATCTTGTCATTGATAATTGTGATCAGGTTTAGAAAAGTTATACTAATGTGATTATTTTGTTCAACGTAAAGATCATATAGTTTTAAGGCTGATGGAATTTGTTTCCTTTTCCCCCTTCATTGGTTGGCCAAGTAATTTTCTTATGATTATTATATTGGTGATATTATCTCATAGCCAGCCAGCGTAATCGCTCGAGTGTAGAAACTATTTTGGTAAGTAATATGATGATAGTGATAAGATTCATGAAGAAAATGACTATCAATGTGTGGACCTGGAGAATGCTATGAAAGTTATGTGTTGGCTCTATGCCATATTGGGGATCCACATAGTTTCATATATGAGCAGGGTCAAGTGTGGTGTGCTTGAACAAATCAGGAAGAGAGGCCGTGTGCCTGCTCCTTCAAAGTCAGAAACCTGTTGTTTGTGTTGCTAATGGTTAAATTCGTTAACAAGACCTGGTAAACCTATGATAGTATACTTGCAGATGCAAAGAGTTCCTCAATAGAGTGTGGTGGTGTTTCCTTTACCCATTCAGCTATTCAAAACTTTTCAAAAAGCCGGATATACCACGCACATGCAGAAAAAATATACGATCTCTTCCACTTCGGCTACACCCGATCTCTAGAGCAGGCAAAGAAATCGTTCCCAAACGTGTATTTGCTAGTGGGATGTTGTAGCGATGTGGTCACGCACATGTACAAGGGAAAGACAATGATGACCGAAGCTGAACACTATGAATCCCTTCGCCATTGCAGATGGGTGGACGAGGTTGTGCCAGATGCTCCGTGGGTGATTATATTATGCTTTCCCTGAGCAGTGTGACATCAAAGTTCATGTATTATGCACAACTATGCCTTACATGATAAAACATCCTTGGCATCGACACTATCTTCAACTGTTGGATACTCCATGAACGTCAATATGTGACCTATTCAAAGGAAGTTGTACCCCTACCCCTAAGAGCTATAGATGTGAAGAAGGTTGTGACTTCTTTTTCCATGTTCCATGCGCTAGATTATCTCTCCTTCTCTTGCAAGAGATAAGATTCCAAATTCTGATACGGGGTCGAGACTGAGCTGCTCTAAGTTCATACCCGGGCCCTTTGCAAACAAATATTAGTGCACCAGAATGAAAATCGATTTGCGAAGCTGACTTTGAAATGAATGAAGATAATTTTTTTGAAGCAATTAGAATCCATTCAGAGCAGAGATCAATAAGGCCAGATATCCTTCTTCGGGTGAAATGTGTGAGGCCGTAGTATGAAAGAATGACCATCTGATTTGGTTTTCCAACATTTATGGTTGATTCCCCCAAGGATTAAAAAACACAGAATTGATGCCAAAGGTAGATGCCAGGCACTACAAAATTTCTTCTATTGGTTGG
>ML803129.1:64742-80736 GCA_009831015.1 Picea engelmannii
ATAGCTGAGGTTTGCATTTCTATTTTATCGATAAAATTGGTATCAATGCGCTTTTTTCTATATACGCACCATGTTGCACTATTTAGTGAGGCTCACCAAGTTGAAGACAAACTTAATTTTTAAAATATATAGTTTCATAAGAGTTTTTACATACTAATTGAAAAAAATAGTGAAAAAAGAGAGGAAATTTCATTTTTCAAAATGTATTTGTTTATAAATGAAAATACTATTCATTAGTTCATTTTTTTGGAAACATTTAGAGGGAATATTTGTGGAAGAGAGATTACCACGAAAGACTTTGGAGTGGCTGGATTTGTTTGAAGAGACAAAAATGGAAGGGATTTGTAGGGCACCTACAAATCTACAGATATGAAATTTCTTGTATGTGATTTCATTGTACTCATCATTTCAATCTTTCCCTATTTGATTCAATCTATTTTCAATGCATGTTAAAAAACATATAAGGATTTCATAGTTACCTTAGATATTGGAAGTTGTATAATTCTTGTTCCCCTCTTTTTTTGAGGAATAAATTTTTATAGGGTTTATTTTTATAAGCAATAGATATTTTTAGGGTTTATTTTTTTAAGCAATAGGTTTTTATAGGGTTTATTTTCTTAAGAAATAGAGTTTTATAGGGTTTATTTAGTTGCATATGGGATGTTTGGTATTCGTTGCAATGGTACCACCCATTGCATCAGATCCCAAACCCTGTCAACTCTCTCGTTGTCAATGATTTTTTTTTAAATATTTTCTATGGTATGCGGTGCGCATTGTACAGGAAAAATGCCCCTTTGTGCACTGTACAGGAAAATCACCCTGATGCTTACTATATAGATAAACACACCGGTGCACATATAACTGTGTAAAGCATTGAGTGGTAAAAAAAATAGTATTGATTCAATATCATATGCATACAGGTTAGCGGTGCGCAATGACTAATAGTACATGATGGTGCGAGTATATTCTTGATGTCGTGGTGCGTTAGGTTTAATGAAGCACACGAAAATAATAGATTGTATAAAAATTTCACAATTTCTATTTCTAATCATTCCTGATTTTTATTTTATACCAGATGGCTAATAGAAGTTCAAAGAAAATATCTTATTGCAGCGAGTGCAATGGTAGCTCATCCCAAGAAGAGAGGCATGCGAGCTATTTAAGTTTTATTAAGAATTTAATATATAATTTTAAGTATTTGTAAGTTTATATCAATTATGTCTATTGGTTAATGTGTGTCATGCAGAGAAAAAAATTGAATAAACTCGATAAGATTGTTCACACTCTAAGTGCAAAAGAGCATAAAAGTTTTATGGAAATTTTGCAAAGAGAGGAAACAGGTGGATCAAAAGGTAATCAACATTATCTTTTTCTTTGAATTTTACTAAAAATGAATTTCTTAACATTAATCACTAACAAGTTTTAAACACTTGATTTCACTGTTTTTTAATGCTATGCAACGACCGATAGCGAGGAAATGGAATCTCATCATAAGAGGACAAAAAATGTTAAGGATGTAAATGATGATGACGGCTTGGTCATCAGTTCATCTCGAGTGGTGCTTGAAGTTTGTAACATCCCGCTCTTGCGTGCATTGAGCGAACTTATTATTTGACACTTTCTTAGAAGTGATCCAGATTATTATACTATTGGGCATCTCATTATGATTATGATGTGTTATGGATTGATGACATGTCATTTTGATGTATTGACATAGACAAGTGATATTGACTCGGTTTTCCTGAGTGTGTAATATTTTGGACCTCGAGGATGCAGAGGCATCGATGAAACCCCTTAGACTCTAGATCGGGTCAGGGAGAGGACTATTGGGGTTTGATTGTTGTATATATATGATGTTTGTGCATTTGATTAGATGATATGATTATGGATACTATTTCTCACATGATTCGTTGATGATGCAGGCTGATGATAGCTTGCCGACCAAACTCACATGTGGAGTAGAGGGGTCATGCACGATAACCAGAGACGTTGAGGGAGAGGTGTGGACAACAGACCTACCACAACCTACTAGCACTCCTGTTGTGGATCGAATTGTAGGTTAACGACTACCTATTTCGAGAAGACTCATGATGTCGTGAGGGAATACTGTGACAGTTACTCACGATGATTCTAAAGGGCATGCAATAAGGCAAGAGAATTATTACTTAGAGGCCCTTAGTCTCCCACAAGATCACCTGGCGGAGTATAGACTCCAAGGGTTTTTGATGTCTACTAAGTCAGTCAAGAGACGAGTGGCCCCCTTGGAGCACAGAGTGCGTCCTGAAGGGCAGGTCGTGCAAGAAAAATGGAAATAGGCGAGTGGCATCCTTGGAGCACATAGTGCATCCTGAAGGGCACGTCGCGCAAGGGAAACATAATGAGGCGAGTCGCACCCTTGGAGAACCTAGTGTGTCTTGAAGGGCATGTCGTATTCTTAAATAATAATTGAATAAACCTATATGGCCTCAGAACAAATAATGTGATGAGAAAGATTTTAAACGATTTCCCTAATAAAATGTTGCCCAACCTAGGAAAATAACGTCTAGGTCTAAGTGATACTTGTGATAAAAAATAAATAAATAAATATATATATATATATGTATGTATTTATATAAAAATAAAAATAAAAATAAAAAAATAATAATGATATTCATCATTCATCATGTGACGAGAAGGGGGTACGCAATTCAATTGATTTATAAAAATATTTTGGAGGATAAAATTTAAAAAGGGAAATAATTGTTTTGTTATATTATGCTAATTAAAAATTTATTAATTAAAAAGGAAAAGGGGAAAAAGGTAATTTTCTGCACGTAGCAATTTAAGTTTTAAATGAGAGGGAAAAGAGGGAAATTTAAAAGATTTAGGAAACTAGGAAAAAGTAGGAAACATAAAAAGAAAGGGGAAACATAAGGAAAAAGAAGAAATACTAACTTAGTAAGGTATCTAGCATTTAAGAACTTTCTAAATTGAACTCAACTAGTGAATTAATAAGGGGGTAAGTCATTAAATTGTGTAAGGGAATATGGGGACACCTAGGAGCGATTATAGGAATGCTTTTAGGTGGGTGAGGGAAATATGAGTAATTAAGTATTTAATGAAATTAATTTTTGGTGCAATGAAGGGGATGGGTGACACATGTATGTGGAGGATGTTTTTATGAATTAAATTATTGAACAATAAATTAAATGGGATTTTGGTAAAGTAAATGACTTAGAAACTCTATATAAAAGAGGGAGGAGGAGGATGATGGAGCTCTGCTGTGATGCATAACGTTACACTACAGAATTTTATACTTGACTGACTTAGCTTGTGGGAGTTTGGATACCCAGCTCGGTGAGGAGTGGTATCTCGGCCTTGCGAGGCAATATGGGAGCTAGTTGTGCTCTGGTTTAGTGTGTGTTGCCCCTTTGCGGCTCAGGGGGCTAAGGGGGAAGAAGAGTACCCCTAGCGTTGGCTGGGAGGTACCGATGAAGTCTCATCGATCGGAAAGAGGGAGCGATACAGAGCATGCGGGACAACGACTCAGAGAAGATGACTTGGGATATGATACACTTACTTGATTCTGCATGGTAGATTCTTATTATACCTAACACTTTCGATTCTATATTTTTAATTTCGTAAATAAAATGTTTGACTTAGCATTTTAATTGAAAACTTAATTCCCCGTAGCCTTAAGCTTGTTGTTGATTGATTCCCTTGGCTTTCGATCCTTGCATGTTGTGACCTCCCTATGGTTTTATTGATTTTGTGATGAGTTTGCACTTCTTAGTTCACCCTCGTCCCTAGATCATTAGTCCTCGCCTGAGCAATAGGCCAGGAGTCGGATTTACGGTTGTCACTTTGGTGTTAATAGACCTATAGATCCTAATTCCCAGTGTTTCTATGCATGGATGATGAGTGAAGAATGTGTTCGCCCAGTCGTCTACCCCTGTTGATTGTTCTTGGATGATTGATGGTCATTACACCTTGTTGCGATTGATTATCTCTGCGATTATTTATCTTTTCTCCCAACAAATTGCTTATTATCTTCCACATTTTAATCTCTGTGTTTTCACCCTTTTTTTCATCATTCAACCTACTCTTCTTGGTATCTTACACACAGTGATTTGTATTTTTGTTTGGACAACAACTCCATAATTTACTCTACATTTTTAACCCATTTGGTGATTTTTTTTACTGCGTTTCCAACACTTGTTAACTACGTTATTTCCTTTCTCTCTGTGTTTGGTTACTCAGAAAATTTTTGGAATTAAAAGCCCGCAAAATTCCTTGCCTTGGCGTGGAACCTTCACTCTTTTATTTCTATTGATTCTCTATAGTTTTCGCGAGTGGAGGGTGACGTGTGTTATGCATGTTCTCCCAGCAACTGGTGTTCTTGATCACTTCCAATTCACTTCTTTATTTGCATAGCATTTCCATCCTTCTACACAACAAATATTGCATAGTTTTCACTCTGCAAATATCTCGTTTTTAATCTCAGCAATTAATACTATAAGAATTCTTGGACAACAAATTCGTACTTGAATAGGGAGTGACTTGTACAGTTGATTCCAATGGTTGTATGGCATTAATTACTTTTGAATACAAAATTAATGATAATTCCCTATGCCAGCGGCATACTTGACCAACTTACTTCCTTAAACAACGATCGCATTCTTCGGCACCTTTCTTTGACTTCTCCACATAAGTTTCGTTCAATCACGAAATTTTACCAGTAGTTTAATGATGGGCATGACAATGAAAATTTTAGTGATAATGGGTAGCGATTGGGTATTGGTAGCAAATTTAATATTATTTAATGGATAAGTATGGCTTAGCAATTTAATGAATGAGTTGGATAACTTATCTCTATGCATTGAATAGCGATTTATGCATTTATTTCAGACAACGATTTGATACCTAGAATAGCCACGAAAAAGATTTCACTAGACAACGATTTCTTGTATAGAGACAACAAATTTAAAAAAGGACTGTGTAACCGTTGATTGTATAATTGGTGACTGCATTTTGGCAAGTGTGTTGGCATCGATTTCGTATTGGTTACTGTGAAGATAATAGTTTGTGCAGAGAATCTAATAGATTTTATACACAGTGAAATGGTACATGCAACACTTGGTAGTCTGTGTTTTTACATGACAACGACCCTGCAAGTATCATTGACACCGAAGTTTGTATTGGTGAAACCCTTAGACTTCCTATACAATTGCTAACCTTATGACTGCGTTTCATCCCTTCGACAGTTGAATCGACAACCTCTCACCTATTGTTCACAACACTTTACATTGAAGGGCAATGTATCTCTACATACATTGGTGAAGGGATTGTGTCTGCATTTTTTTTCTAGGTGTTTTTACACCAGGATTGCCATGTCTTCACCCTGCCACATCTCTACCAAACAACAGTGCCTTAGTGACTTCTTAGACAACATTATCGTTTCTAACACCAGTAATAAGAAGCCACCTGCAATTTTCACCTAAAAAAAACAAAAATGTGATGCAATGCACAATCAATCCCTTCCAAACCCGAGTAACCAGGGAAAATGATAGCTAGCTGCCCTCAATGGCACGGTCGCTCCACCAGGACCTCCTTAATACACACAGGCCCGAAGAGTTTCAATGTACTCTTCCGCTCCACTCGGAAGTCCACTAGCCACAGTGCTCTTCTCGGCGATCTCCCCTTCGGAACTCGGGAAATCGGATTTCGCGGTCTCGCGAGCCTTGTGCACACCTTCTGTGCTATATGAAACTCTGAATCCCGATCCCCGATGTCAACAGTCAACCCTCCGTGTATCGGGGATTTCCCTATTGGGAAATCGGCAGATGAAAGGCCGCGAGGCTCTCACCTTTCACAACTCCAAACGTCGATGCACGATGCCACGTGTTGTCCTCCACTCTACCTCCGTGGGACCCTTTGCAACTCGGGACTTCGCTATTTCTCCAGGCTTCCTTTGACTTCGAAACTGCTGAAGTGCCGAGTCCTGATTCCTCGGGATCTCGTGCCACCTGTCCCTCCGACAATCGACAGTTCCGATCGAATCGGGGATTCGCAACTCGCGAATTCAACGTGCATGTAACTCTTGCACTCGCCAACCCCGATATCCCGATATCTCGACGACAATTGACTTCCTTCGTGCGCCTGTGAGTTAACTCCCTCACATCTCCTCCGTGTATCGACGGTCTGCGGTTCTTTCGGGAATCTTCCTCAACAACTTCAAGTCGTCAATTCTCTTCCTCTTGAAGATTTCTCCGCTCTACCACCTTTGTACTGTGCAACTGAAAACAAAGGTGTTGTCCCTCCTGAGCTGAGATCTTTCCAACTCCTTCAGAGACTTCGAGCACGATACCTGTGATCCACCTTCAACAACTTCCAAAGTGTTGAATTCTTTCCGGATTCTGCGCTTTCACCATCACAGCAACTCCAGCCTCTCTGTTCTTAGACTTGCTACTGAGACTCCAATCCGACCTACACTCACCTGCATGGCTCGAATAACCCAAAACGACTCTGGGAAAAAGAGAACAAAAGTTCAACTGCTTAGCCTCCTCAACGCACTCTATGCGGAGGTATTCAACTGCACTCGATGCAGGAATCTCCTGGCTTAGGCAGAGAACAATTTTAACTCATTCTCTTAGGTTACGAACCTGATACGCAATCACATATGCAGCATATAGAAGATAAGCATAAAAGGAAGCAAGCAAGCATAAGCATAACATCAACAACACAAAAGTATCAAACACATCCATGGAATTGAATAGAAGCTTTACTATTAATTCAATGTCTGTACATGGAGTTCTTCACAACTCTCTGCTCTGCTCTCTTCTTGCTCTCAATGTTAATGCTCAATAATCTAAAATGTGAATAATCCCAAAATGAATACAATAACACAAAGGAGGGTGCCTATATTCCGTTTTCCCTCTCGAAAGCTAAAACTGTCTAATCTACAGTTAACCCTATCTACTAGCATTTAAAACCGTTAAATGCCTTCTTATCTATATTACATTTCAAGTGCACTCTTATGAATGAAAGCATTCAAATGGAGGCGCAAGAGTCTTTTCAAAGTTAATTCAAAAATGTAGGTGATGGCGCTGTCTAGCTGTACGTTCTCTACTCCACGCGCTAGCTCGCTTGATGGAGAGTGGATGCTCCTGCATCATACTCCTCAGCTCAAAAGATTTCATGGGCTCCTGTCCATGAGCTCTTGTACAGTCTGCCTATGTTTCAAAATTACTGCTTCTGTCTCCCAGCTGGCATCCTCCACTGGGTGATCTTTCCATTTCACCAGGTATTCAAAGTATTGCTTTCTCCTGGTCTTCCTGCCTGCTCTTTTATCCAGTATGCACTCCATCCTCGGTTTCTGTGCAACTGGTAATTGTTTCTGCCACTGGACTACTGGTTCCTCAGTTCCTGCTTTTTCAGCCCTGTAGGGGTATAAATCCGAAATGTTGAAAATCGGAGATATCCCGATGCCTTCCGACAACTCAAGCTCATATGCATTTTCCCCAAATTTCCTCAGTATTTTACACGGCCCAATTTTCTTCATCTTGAGCTTGTTGTATGTTCCCCTAGGGAACCTTTCTTTTCTCAAGTGTGCCAGAACCATGTCTCCAACTTCAAATTGAATCTATCTCTTCCTCTGATAAGCTCTACGCTTATATTCCTGATTCGCCTTCTGCAGTCACTGCTTCACCTGTGTGTGAAGTTCTTTCATCGCCTCAGCGAACTCCTCAGCTCTCGCGCTGCTAGTCTCGGCCTGTTCTTGCTCCCTGAGCTCAGACACTCCTCTCGGTTGTGTCCCATACAAAATTTGAAATGGGCTCTTACCTGTACTCCGATTCACAGAATCGTTGTACGCAAACTCTGCCTGTGGTAGAATTTGATCCCAACTGGTGTGATGCTTCGTCACCAAACTTCTCAATAGATCCCCTAAGCTCCTGTTGACTACTTCGGTCTGCCCATCTGTCTGCGGATGGTAAGTAGAATTGAATGCTAAATCAGTCCCCAGCTTCTTCCATAGCGTCCTCCAAAAATGACCTATGAACTTGGTATCCCAATCGGAGACTATGCTTCTCGGTAATTCATGCAATCTTACAATCTCTTTGAAAAATAAATTGGCGATATGGGTTGCATCGCTCGTCTTATGGCACAGGATGAAATGTGCCATCTTCGAGAATCTGTCCACCACTACAAAAATGGAATCCATGCCTCTCTGCGTTCTCGGTAATCCCAAAACAAAATCCATACTAATTGCCTCCCATGGTCTCTCCGGTATAGGCAATGGCTGATAGAACCCTGTGTTTTGTTTTCGGCCTTTCGCATGTTGACAAATTCTGCATCGGTCAACAAATCTCTTCACATCTGCACGCATACCTGGCCAAAAATACGATTCACTCAGCTTGGCGAATGTTTTTTCATGCCCGAAATGACCTGCTAGTCCACCGTTGTGCTTTTCTCGTACCAAATTCTCTCTCATAGAGCAATATGGAATGCACAATTGATTGCCCTTGAATAGCAATCCATCCTGTATCAAGAAATCTATCCATGGGCTCCTATTTTGAGCACCGGATTTTCGACTGCTTCATAAGCTTCCCCGAAATCAGCATCACCTGCATACATATCTTTCAGGTTTTCAAACCCCAACGTTTTGATCCTGAATTCCTGCAGCAACAAACATTTTCGACTCAAGGCGTCAGCTACCTTGTTTGCAGTCCCTGAAATGTGCTTTATGACAAAGGTGAAATTATGCATATATTCCACCCATTTCGCATGATTTTGATTCAGCTTCTCTTGCTGACTCACGAATTGCAGTGCATGATTATCACTGTACAGCACAAATTCTTTGGGTATCAAGTAATGCCTCCACTTTTTCAATGCCTGAATGATGGCATATAACTCTTTATCATACGTGGAGTACTTCAGCTTTGCATCATCCAGCTTCTTGCTGTAATATGCAATAGGTCTGTCATCCTGACTCAGAACCCCTCCAACAACATACCCACTAGCATCACACTTCACTTGGAAGGTTTTCTAAAAATCGGGCAACACTAACACTGGTTGCTCAGTTATCTTCTGCTTCAACAGATTGAAGCTCTTCTCAGCCTCGGCTGTCCAATGAAAAATCTTATGCCGCTTTTTCACAGTGTCCATCATTGCGGCACTGATTCCACTGAAGTTTCAAATGAACTTCCTGTAGAAGCTTGCCAAACCGTGAAAGCTCCTTACCTCGAAAACATTTCTTGGCGATGGCCAATTCCTGATCACGTTCACCTTCTCAGGATCCATCTTCAATTCGTTAGCCGAAATAACGAACCCCAGATATATGAGTTATGTCTGCATAAAGGAACACTTCTTCAAATTGATCAGCAGCTTCTCCTGCTGCAGTCTTTTCATCACAATGACCAAATGCCTCAAGTGTTCAGCCCTTGTCTTGCTAAAAATTAAAATATCATCTAAGTATACGACCACAAATTTGCCAATGAATTCCCGCAGGACTGCATTCATCAGCCTCATGAATGTGCTCGGCGCATTTGTCAACCCAAACAGCATGACCAACCATTTGTACAAACCCTCGTTTGTTTTGAATGTTGTCTTCCACTCATCTCCCTCTCTCATCCGGATCTGATGATATCCGCTCTTGAGATCTATCTTGGAGAAGTAATTTGCCCCACTTAGGCAATCCATCAAGTCGTCCATTCTCGGCAGTGGAAACCTGTACCTGATGGTAATCTTATTTATCACTCTGGAGTCTGTACACATCCTCCAGCCTCCATCCTTCTTTGGGCTTAGTACTGTCGGAACAACACATGGACTTAGACTTTCTCTCACTAGTCCCTTGTCTTGCAGATCCTGTACCTTCCTTTTGACTTCCTCATTCTCTTGGGGTGTCAACCTGTATGTTTCCTTATTTGGCAAACTTGCTCCGGGTATGAGATCGATGTGGTGACTCACACTCCTCATTGGTGGCAATGAACGAGGTAGTTCATCCACGATGATGTCAGCGAACTCTCCCAGCAGTTCCTGAATCTCCTCTGGCAAGTTGTCCACTCTTGTGCTTGTCAGGACAATCCTCGACTTCCTGACAACAAAGAACTGTGGATCTTCATCCTTCTCCAACTCTGTGAGAAGCTCTTTCCCACTCATGAGAAGTATCGTGCTGCTAGCATCTGGCTTCACCTCCTTATCTTTTATTGGCAGCAACCTATGGAGTCTTCCATCCTTCTCCAAGGTGTATGTGTTCATCCTCCCATCATGAACAACATTTCTATCATACTGCCATGGTATTCCCAACAGTATGTGACATATGTCCATGGGAATGACATCACACAGAATCTCATCATGGTAATTCACAATTTTAAACTTAAATAAGCATTGTTTAGTGACACTCACCCGGTGTCCTTTTTGTAACCACGAGACTTTATATGGACTCGGGTGCTTAGTCGTCATCAGCTCCAATTTTTCCACCATCTCGGTTGAAACGAGATTATCAATGCTCCCACTGTCAACTATGACTTTGCACTTCCTGTCCTTGGCTGTACAAGTCGTCCTGAATAGTCTGCTCCTCTGCACTGAGCTGTCCACCTCTTTCTCAGGTGCCAAAAGAATTTTGTGCGTCCCAAGCGATCTACCGCTGTCTGCATCTTCACTCTCAGCATCACGCCTCTGCGCCTCAGTGATGTGAGCGTTTCCTCCGTCCATCTTCCTCTCTGGATAGTCCACGGCTTTATAACCGTCTTTACCACACGTGAAACATGTGATGACTCCTCCTCGGCCTCTTCCTCTACCTCGGGTACGAGAAAATGTATTGCCGTCAGCATATCCACCTTGCTGATCATCTTGCTGCCTCCTCGGCTAAGAAATTCGTTGCCTCTGCTGTGAGGTTCCACCTCTTTCAGCTTTTCCCTGAGGCCTCTTCCAATCCTCCTTGGGTTTCTGAGTTCTTTCTTGGGCAACTGCTTTGCCTCTGGGCTGGCTTCTACCTCGCCCTCTCTGTCCCTTCTTGCGGCTCATCTTTTCCTCGACTTTCAGAGCCATCTGGTACGCATCCTCAACTGTGTGGATGGTAACCATGCTCAGCTCATCCTGAATGTCGTACATCAACCCATTCAGATACCTCGCCACCTTTTCGTCATCACTCTCCCGATGACCAGCTCGAATGTTGAGCCTGTAGAATTCCTCGGTGTACTCCTTCACCGTCATCAACTTCTGTCTCAGGTTCTGCATCTGCCTTAACAGAGTGATCTGGTAGTCCCTCAGAATGAACTTCGCCTTCAACTTGGCGATCATCCGATCCCAGCTTTTGATCTTCTGTTTGCCTTTGGAACGCCTGTCCACCTGCAGCTCGTCCCACCATAAGGCTGCATGTCCCTTCAGCTTCGTGACTGCATGCCTCACCTTCTTATCCTCTTCGATATCTTCATAATCGAAGTAGGTGTCGAGTGCCCGGATCCAATCCAGCAACTCCTCAACATTTAGATTTCCCTCATAGACGGGAATGTCCATCTTGGTCTTCGAGCTCATCCTCGAAATAGCCTTGATCAACCTCTCTGTCGAGGCATCTTCCACAGTGACCTCTCCTTGGTCATGTCCAGCTTTCTCCTCTACTTCGGAATCGCTGAACTCTGTTGTACCAGCTCCACGCCTCTGGGTGGTCTCCATATCTTCGAGTCTCTCCCTGAGATCTCGTATTTGACGTTCCATTTCTGGGTTGCCTGCTGGCCTACCCCTCCTTCGGGCATCCCTGTCCTCACGATCAGGTGACTGCCTCTCTCTCCTGGGCGGCATGATGAAATCTACTTCTCTCTGCTACCTGAACAAAGAGAACTTCCCTTTCCGTGCTCTGATACCACTTTATAGCTAGCTGCCCTCAATGGCACGGTCGCTCCACCAGGACCTCCTTAATACACACAGGCCCGAAGAGTTTCAATGTACTCTTCCACTCCACTCGAGAGTCCACTACCCACAGTGCTCTTCTCGACGATCTCCCCTTCGGAACTCGGGAAATTGGGCTTCGCAGTCTCGTGAGCCTTGTGCACACCTTCCGTGCTATATGAAACTTTGAATCCCGATCCCCGATGTCAACAGTCAACCCTCCGTGTATCGGGGATTTCCCTATCGGGAAATCGGTAGATGAAAGGTCGCGAGGCTCTCACCTTTCACAACTCCAAACGCCGATGCGCGATGCCACGTGTTGTCCTCCACTCCACCTCCGTGGGACCCTTCGCAACTCGGGACTTCGCTATTTCTCCAGGCTTCCTTTGACTTCGAAACTGCCGAAGTGCCGAGTCCCGATTCCTCGGGATCTCGTGCCACCTGTCCCTCCGACAATCGACGGTTCCGATCAAATCGGGGATTCGCAACTCGCGAATTCAACGTGCATGTAACTCTTGCACTCACCAACCTCGATTTCCCGATATCTCTACGACAATTGACTTCCTTCGTGCGCCTGTGAGTTAACTCCCTCACAGCTCCTCCGTGTATCGATGGTCTGCGGTTCTTTCGGGAATCTTCCTCAACAACTTCAAGTCGTCGATTCTCTTCCTCTTGAAGAGTTCTCCGCTCTACCACCTTTGTACTGTGAAACTAAAAACAAAGGTGCTGTCCCTCCTGAGCTGAGATATTTCCAACTCCTTCAGAGACTTCGAGCATGATACCTGTGCTCCACCTTCAACAACTTCCAAAGTGTTGAAGTCTTTCCGGACTCTGCGCTTTCACCGTCACAGCAACTCCGTCCTCTCTATTCTCAGACTTGCTACTGAGACTCCAATCCAACCTGCACTCACCTGCACGGCTCGAATAACCCAAAATGACTCTGGGCAAAAGAGAACAAAAGTTCAACTGCTTAGCCTCCTCAACGCACTCTATGCGGAGGTATTCAACTGCACTCGATGCAGGAATCTCCTGGCTTAGGCAGAGAACAATTTTAACTCATTCTCTCAGGTTACGAACCTGATACGCAATCACATATGCAGCATATAGAAGATAAGCATAAAAGGAAGCAAGCAAGCAAAAGCATAACATCAACAACACAAAAGTATCAAACACATCCATGGAATTGAATAGAAGCTTTACTATTAATTCAATGTCTGTACATGGAGTTCTTCACAACTCTCTTCTCTTCTCTCTTCTTGCTCTCAATGCTAATGCTCAATAATCTAAAATGTGAATAATCCCAGAATGAATACAATAACACAAAGGAGGGTGCCTATATTCCGTTTTCCCTCTCGAAAGCTAAAACTGTCTAATCTACAGTTAACCCTATCTACCAGCATTTAAAACCGTTAAATGCCTTCTTATCTATATTACATTTCAAGTGCGCTCTTATGAATGAAAGCATTCAAATGGTGGCGCAATAGTATTTTCAAAGTTAATTAAAAAATGTAGGTGCTGGCGCTGTCCAGCTGTACGTTCTCTACTCCACGCGCTAGCTCACTTGATGGAGAGTGGATGCTCCTGCATCAACAAACTTCAGAAGGCGATTTTGGTGCGAACCTATGAGTGCCTGGGGTGTGATTATGGACCGTGTTCGGGGGCACGGGGAGGGATTCGACCCAGACTGAGTGCATTGTGTAATGATCATACAATTCCATTCCTTTACAGTCGTAAGGTTAAACCTTATATCCTTACTCTAAATATCAGTTACTTCGGTTTAAGATTTACAAACTTCCCTTTTTTTTTAAAGTTTGTGGTTACTTTTTGGGAGTTATTTATTATACTTTTATTCCGAAAAATTGAAGATCCAAAAAAATATCTCTTAATAACGATTTACATATTTTTATATTATAATTTTAAAAATTATATTCTATTTAGAGGTTACACTAATATTATACAAAATTCCTGTCTCAAACAGAAATCAAAATTTCATTTAACCTACTCCTACTTACATGGCATCAATCTTAATGTTTGTGCTTTATTAAATACTATGTATAAAATGTAATGGTTGAAATTGATCATGTTCTCACACACTATTCTCTACTTATGTATTATGGTTGATTAGTGTTACTTGAATTTAGTGGGAAATACAAGTTGACCGTTTTAGTAACTGAACTGTTCTTCCAACCTTTAAAAAAATAAAAATCTAGTTTCAATCAAATTTTGGGACTAGTTATGACTCGGAAGGGCAGCACTTACATGATGATGTCACAAATTGATTAATAAATTGTGTTGGGTTACATTAAATAATCACTGGTGCTATGTGATTTTAATTGGTTACTTGTGCCTAATACGGTGTTAATTTGTTTATTCTTCAAGTTGAATTTTATGGGTGGATGGTCATAGTTGTTACACCACATAGTTTGCCTCTTAGGAACCAAACTTTTTCAGAGAGCTGCGAGATTTATTTTGAGAGATGTCATGCTGTGTCCTGTCGACTTTTGATTCGGGTGTGTGGGTATCGTTTCTTGTCAGTTATCTCAGTCTCCTAGTGCAATGATTTCAGCTTGTGTTGAGGGTCCAGTTATTTGGCTGCGCCTATCACCTGGGGATGATATGATTCCTGATGAGGGACTCATGGCACTCTCTATTGGGGTAGACGCGAAGGATAACCTGGCCAGATTATGTGCCTCCCATGGTAGGAGTCTCTCGATGTAGTTAACATCGTTGGGTTGTAACACCTTCATGCGTTTGTTTGCGTACCATAGAGGTTCTAGTATTTGTCGTTGAGGTTGTTGTGTCGGGATGGGGAATATTGTCCTTAGGATTGTAGGTGTTGTCGTGTTGTGTCGGGCGGGTAGTCGTTCCTTCCTTGATTTACGCATGTTTCTCCTAGTTTCTCTTATGCTAGGGCATGGAGTCATATTTGTTTGTTGCTTGATCTGCAGGCGTTGTGTTCATCATCTGGGCATGGTTAACCGTTTGTCATTGTCTTCCTTCGTAAAAACAAAAAAAAAATTGCACCTTCTACTTCATGTGTAGTCATAACCATTCGGGGTTGTTACATATGGTATAAGAGCGGGTTCAACCCTGCGATTGTGGATAGCTAGGCTTTCCATTGCAGTAAACTTGGAGTTTTAACCGTTGCATTAATTAAAAAAAACTTAACGTGTCCATATGGTGATTTCATTTAGAGGACGCCTCAGAGGTTCTCAACGTGGTGCCATGGAAGGAGGTGCGACGCCTCCAGAAGTTCCCGCACCCTCGGATTCAAACCCCCAAGAGTAGGAACAAGTCCTTGGGATGGATTCGCTTGTTGTAAGTGATGATGATGGTCTGACAAGGCCCTTCCAGGTAATGTCAAAGGGCCTTGATTCACCATTGGTACTGAGATGAGGTCAGGGCACCTGTACCCCTAAGGGCCCACAACGTTCCCTAACTAGTGCCATTAGAATCCACCGAGAACTCGAGAAAGTTGAGTTCTCGAGTCCATGAGTATTGTGGATGGTTGTGCCGTCGAGGCATAATTGTAGAGAAAGCCATTTTTCTTCACACTTCGCGATTATGACCTCCATCATGAAAGTCCGCATGACGGTCTTTCAACTGAAGGGGAGTGCTCTTCTATGGCGGAAGACACTCCTGCCACATTTGAATATGGTCGTCAATGACGTGTCATGGGAACTGTTATCGCACGGTTTGTAGGAAGGTCTAAAGAGCTTGAGTCAGGGCTTGAAACCGGCGTAACAGGAGCTTCCCCACCCACTGTCACCTCGATGGGGGGATCTTTCTATTTAGGAGGGCTAGTCCAAGGGAGACGTCCCTAGGCAATCTGGGTTACTGAAAGGCTAAGGGGTAATGGACCAAGTCAAAGAAGTTCCCTTTCACAGATTGCTGCCCAAATGAGATAGTCAATGAGAGAAATCCACTGATGATGCACCTGTTTGCGAGACAAAACAGAGAAAACTAGAATATGCTTGCAGTGGGTTAGTACTTCATGAAATCAATGACTATCCTCTAACATATATGAGCAAAAGATCAATGCTATTATTGATGAAGTCAATGATGGCTTAAAAGAGACAAATAGTTTATATCACTTCTTCAATAAAGCAATAGAGATAAAAGCATCCAA
>ML803129.1:101169-119309 GCA_009831015.1 Picea engelmannii
GGTTAAGCTATTTTGTTTTCCTGGGTTCTGGACGTGGCCATCAAGAGTTTAAATGCTGAGCGCCATTCCTGGTATATTTGTCTCTTTAACATAATGTTGATACTAAACAGAGCTTACCAGTACCAGGTACCAGCTCGCACCCAATAAAGATATCAACGAAGCTGCTAAATTTACCCAGCTCTTAGAAGGTTTGGAAGGTTTGATATGGAAATTGGATAAGTTGACAACATATGCTCAGAGTGCAGGGGTTCTTCTCAGCAGTTCCTACCAATCAAGATGGACAGTTCTTGGGACTGTTAACATCCTATTACTGTGCCAGTGTTAAAGAGGTGAATTCGTTTGCATGAGGACATGCAAAAGGCTGGGCATGGGGGGATGTTGGGCTCCAGATTTATAACATTTTCTTGCTTGTTCTTGAAGACATTGTTTACTCTCCTGAAGTCTTTTGTTAAGAAAATAACATTCTTTCTGTGCTATTCATATTATGTTACACATATATGGGCCTTGGAGCACAACCGCTCAAAACACAAGATAATATCCCAATATGTGCTTCAATCATTAGACAAAAGCTTGCTCTGCATTCACTGGAGCTTGGCCCTGAATGGGTGAGGGAAAGGATTTAAAAACAAAGATATAATTTGGATGCACTGTCACCTCTTGGTGCAAACGCTGTAAAGGGCAGACAAGGAGTAATTTATCTCTGGAGCAACGTTACCCACTGGTGCTTCTGATGATGTTGAAGTTGTTAAATGGTTTGCAAAAAGACATGGGGTTATTGTTATCCCCGGTAGTGCTAGTGGAGGACCAGGGTATGTTTGTGTTTTATTTGGGAATGCTTTCGGCAATATTATTCAAGATGTGCAAATTGTTAAGATCATCATTTACTTCAGTTTCTGGGGTTATTGGGCAATATGCAAAATGCCAAGATCAATTTGACTCTGACAGAGTACTCTGCGATTTGAGGAGGAATCTCTACAGCTGGACCTTTCCTTGACAAAATAGTTGGTGCCCTCTGCCACTTCCTAAATCCGTGCATGCATAACGCAGGGAAGAAAATCGTGGCATGATTGAATGTGTAAAACGTGTCTCATCCTCCGGCAATGTTCTTAAAACCGTTTTATAACTTCTAGGGCGCAAAGCCATGCATTGCCAGAGATCGGGAACGTTTGTAAAGAGATGCCACGCATTGCCAGAGAGAAAAAATGTGATATGAGAGCTTCTATGCTCAAGAAAATGATGGAGAGAAATAGGTAGAGGGGATTTGAACGGCTGCTATGTTTGGAGAAAGGAGATAGACAGAGCATAGACTAGAGAGGGGAATAGAACAAGAAATTGAACCTCCAAGCATTTTGTACTGTTCTTATTCTCAATGAAATAGTTAAGAGTTCCATGAATTCGACTGTTGTTGTTTGTAAGTTTGCTGTGGGTTATTTATTTCCCAGTATGTGTTGATTTAGAGAACGGCCTGTTGACAGAGAAGGCAGGGCCCCCCTTCGATGGAAACAGAGCTGTGTATATATGACATTTACAGTAGACTCCAGATTTGATTTTATCTTTCGGCAATTTTCTCATTGGTTTAATAGAAGTAGCATTTCATTTCATTGCAACCGAGGGTTTAGCATTATCTTTTCAGCCATTGATTTCATTTCTTCAGTTTTCACATTTAGACTGCTTAACATTCATGAACTAGTTTGGGTATCTCATGAGATAAAGAAGTTTCATTTGATTACAATAGAAAGTTTCATAGGATGGTTGCTGAGTTGTGTGGAGTGATAAGTAGCAAGAACTTAACTGTTTTCAGTAGATCTCTTACATGCATATACAGAGCAGTCTTATGAAGTTAGTACAGGTTGGTACAGAGTAGTGCAGACGAGTGCAAGTCAGTACAGGGTAGTGCCGAACAAAGTAGAGTACAATAGCTTCTTTCTGCAAGTTTCTTTTAGCAGTTCAGTAGCGGCATGGAGCACACGGGACAACGACTCAGAGTGGACGACTTGGGCTATGGTACGCTTACTTGATTCTGCATGGTAGATTCTTATTATACCTCACGCTTTCAATTATGTATTTTTAATTGGGTAAATAAAATGTTTGACTTAGCATTTTAATTGATAACTTAATTCCCCATAGCCTTAAGCTCGTTGTTGATTGATTCCCTTGGCTTTCGATCCGTGCATGTTGTGACCACCCTATGGTTTTATGTTGTGACCACCCTATGGTTTTATTGATTTTGTGATGAGTTTGCGCTTCTTACTTCACCCTCATCCCTAGCTCATCAGTCCTCGCTTGAGCAGTCGGCCAAGAGCCAGATCGACAGTCATCACTTCAGTGTTAATAGACCTATAGATCCTAAAGCCCTACTTTTTTGTGCGTGGATGATGAGCGAAGAATGTGTTTTCCTAGTCGTCTACCCCTTTTGATTGTTCTTGGCTAATTGATGGTCATTGCGCCTTGTTGTGATTGATTATCTCTGTGATTGTTTATCTTTTCTCCCACCGCTTATTATCTTTCGCATTTTAATCTCTGATTTTTCACCCTTTTTTTTATCATTCAACCTACTCTTTTTGTTATCTTACACACAACGATTTTTACTTTTATTTGGACAACAACTCCATAATTTACTCTGCATTTTTAACCCATTTGGCGATTTTTTTTACTGCGTTTCCAACACTTGTTGACTGTGTTATTTCCTTTCTCTCCGTGTTTGGTTACTCAGAAAATTTTCAGAATTTAAATCCCGCGAAATTCTTTGCCTTGGCGTGGAACCTTCACTCTTTTATTTCTATTGATCCTCTGTAGTTTTCGCGAGTGGAGGGTGACCTACGTTATGCATGTTCTCCCAGCAACATGTGTTCTTGATCTCTGCCAATTCCCTTCTTTATTTGCACAACATTTCCATCCTTCTACACAACAAATCTCGCCTAGTTTTCACTCCGCAAATATCTCATTTTTAATCTCAGCAATTAATACTGTAACCATTCTTGGACAACAAATTCGTACTTGAATAGGGAGCGAATTGTATAGTTGATTCCAATGGTTGTATGACAGTAGTTTCTTTTGACTGCAAAATTAATGATAATTCCCTATGCTAGCGGCATACGTGACTAGCTCCCTTCCTTAGACAACGATCTCGTTCTTCGACGCCTTTCCTTGACTGCTCCACATGCGTTTCATTCAATCACGAAATTTTACCAGCAGTTTAATAATGGGCATGACAGTGAAAATTTTAGTGATAATGGGTAGCTATTGGGTATTGGTAGAAAATTTAATATTATTTAATGGATAAGTATGGCTTAGCGATTTAATGAATGCGTTGGATAACTTATCTCTCTGCGTTGAATAGCGATTTATGCATTTATTTAAGACAACGATTTGATACCTAGAATAGCCACGAGAAATCTTGTATAGAGACAACAAATTTAAAAAAGGACTGTGTAACTGTTGACTGTATAATTGGTGACTGCGTTTTGGAAAGTGTGTTGGCAGTGATTTCGTATTGGTTGTTACGAAGATAACAGATTATGCAGAGAATCTAATAGATTTTATACGCAGCGAAATGGTACATGCAACATTTGGTAGTCTTTATTTTTACTTGACAGCGACCCTGCAAGTATCATTGACAACGAAGTTTGTATTGGCGAAACCCTTAGACTGCCTATAGAATTGCTAACCTTATGAATGTGTTTCATACCTTCGACAATTGAACCGACAACCTCTCACCTATTGTTCACAACACTTTACATTGAAGGACAACGTATCTCTACATATGTCGGCGAAGGGATTGTGTCTGCGTTTGTTTTCTGGGCGTTTTTACACCGGGATTGCCCTGTCTTCACCCTGCCACATCTCTACCAGACATCAATGCCTTGGCGACTTCTTAGACAACATTATCATTTCTGACAACAGTAATAAGAATCCACCTATAGTTTTCACCTAAAAAAAGCAAACGCGAGGCAATGCACAGTCAATCACTGCCAAACCTGAGTAGTAAGGGCGAACTTCAGAAGGGAATTCTGGTGCGAACCTGTGAGTGCCTGGGGCGTGCTTCTGGACTGTCTGGGGTTGCAGGGAGGGATTCGATCTGGACTGAGTGCATTGCGTAGTGATCTTACAATTCCATTCTTTTACAGTCTTAAGGTTAAACCTTATATCCTTACTCTAAATATCAGTTACTTCCGTTTAAGAGTTACAAACTTCCCTTTTTTTTAAAGTTTGTGGTTACTTTTTGGGAGTTATTTAATATACTTTTATTCTGAAAAATTCAAGATCCAAAAAAATATCTTTTGATAACAATTTACATATTTTTATATTATAATTTTAAAAATTATATTCTATTTAAAGGTTAGACTAATATTATACAAAATTCCTGTCTCAAACGGAAATCAAAATTTCATTTAACCTACTCCTACTTACATGGCATCAATCTTAATGTTTGTGCTTTATTAAATACTATGTATAAAATGTAATGGTTGAAATTGATCATGTTCTCACACACTATTCTCTACTTATGTATTATGGTTGATTAGTGTTACTTGAATTTAGTGGGAAATACAAGTTGACCTTTTTAGTAACTGAATTGTTATTCCAACCTTTAAAAAAAAAAATCTAGTTTCAATCAAATTTTGGGACTAGTTATGACTCGGAAGGGCAACACTTACTTGATGATGTCACAAATTGATTAATAAATTGTGTTGGGTTACATTAATTAATCACCGGTGCTATGTGCTTTTAATTGGTTACTTGTTTCTACCAGGGAGTTAATTTGTTTATGCTTCACGTTGAATTTTATGGGTGGATAGTCATAGTTGTTACACCACATAGTTTTCCTCTTAGGAACCAAAATTTTTCAGATAGCTGCGAGAATTATTTTGAGAGATGTCATCCTGTGTCCTGTCGACTTTTGATTGGGTGTGTGGGCATCGTTTCTTGTTAGTTATCTCAGTCTCCTAGTGCGTTGATTTCAGCTTGTGTTGAGGGTCTAGTTAATTTGTCGCGCCTATCGGCTGGGGACAACATGATTCTTGATGAGGGGCTCATGGCACGCCCTATTGGGGTAGAGGCGAAGGATAACCTGGCCAGAGTCTGTGCCTCCCATGGTGGGAGTCACTCGATGTAGTTAACGACGTTGGGTTGTAACACCTTCATGTGTTTGATTGCGGACCATAAAGGTTCTAGTATTGGTTGTTGAGGTTTTTGTGTTGGGATGGGGAATGTTTTCCTTATGCTTGTAGGCATTGTCGTGTTGTGTCGGGTAGATAGTCGTTTCTTCCTTGATTTACACATGTTTCGCCTAGTTTCTCGTATACTAGGGTGTGGAGTCGTAGTTGTTTGTTGCCTAGTCTGCAAGCGTTGTGTTCGTTGTCTGGGCGTGGTTAACCATTCGTCGTTGTATTCCTTCCTAAAAACAAAAAAAAAATGCACCTTCTGCTTCACGTGTAGTCATAACGATTCATGATTGTTACAAAGTTATGAGAGGGGAAGCATGTTTTATATATCTTTGAGGGGTGTAGTGGAAAGAACGTATAGACGTTATTTCCACTTGCAATACAAAATTCAATTCAGTGACTCCAAGAATCAAGTTATACGTATACTACAAGAAGCATTTCTGAAGCCATGGTCAATGAGACGTGTGATACTTTTTATAGAAAAAAATGATAATAACAAAAAAGAGTGATATAAAAGGTATTATTTTATTATTATTATTATTTTGTATCTAGGGGAATAAGTAACGGCGATGGTATCTAGCTCGCGTGACACGGGGTCAAATCCTATCAGTTTCTTTATAACCCATAGGGAGAACCACACCTCCCACAAGCATGGCCTCCAGATAAGATGAGGTTTGAACTCGTGACCTTCTTAGCAGCACAAATGCCTTAACAACACATCCGCTAGCCACTAGACCACGCCCCTGCGGGCCATATAAAAGAGATTATTACTAAACATGTTTTTCTATAATATGTTCCAATAATTACCAAATTAATTTATTTTTCTATATTTTCTTTCATATCCATTTAAGAAAACATTATTGTTCTTTTTTGTTTTTCATGAAGATTATGAAAATTCCAAGCGATAAATGAGGGGAAATCCAATACATGCTGGTAGACATGTCCAAAGGAGTGTACAAAGAGATGGTAAAACAAATGAACATAATTGCATCATAGGAGGATGAATCCCAACAACACAGTGCATCAGAGGTATGTGATCATTCATTTATTCTTTTATGTACAACGAATTTATTTATCATATTAAATACTAATTTTCAATTTAGTTTTTTGCAGAAAAGTTAACAATATGGAACCCAATCAACACATAAGATAGGATGACATGGAAAAAAGGGTTGATCACAAAGTTTGTGAGTACTTATGTTTTCAACATTACTTAATTTTTAATATTTGTTGTGATCTTTATATTTGAATAATTAATTTACATTGATCCATGGATGTCTACTAATAGGTCCTAACATAAAAAGAAGAGCCAACCAAACAATTGATCAACATTGGGTTAACTAAAGGTTGTGGTTATATGTTGACGTATCAAGGTTTAAGTAAACAATTTGTAAGTAGCTATGTTGTTTAACTTCCCTTGTTTTATAATTAATGGAACAAGAATAAAACTTTATATTAATTATATCGACTATGCTTTGTCATGGCGTATTAAACATGCAGGAAACAAAGTATGATGAGGAGCTAGGAGAAGATCTTGTGATAATCGACATGAGGCAAGGCTTCGAAACAAAGTGTATGGATTATGAATCAATCATTGATCTAGTATGTTGTATTATTTACACAATCATGTATATTCTAATGTATTATAAAAACAGATTTACTTATTACGCTTTATTTCTATGTTTGTATATGGAATAGGAGCAGTTGGAACGTCAACGATAAGTTGAGAAAGAAAACATATGTAGAGATAATGAAAGCACAATATCGCCTACATATGATCAAGAAATAAGGGATGCACACAACTAGAATAATGACAACAACTCAAGTGATGAATGACAATTAATATAATTGAATGTTACTCCAAGTTGTATGCAGTTTTGTAATATAGGTCTGTAAAAATTAGGGATATTTTTGCTTAATATAGTAGACATAATGTCTCAATTGCACGAGGACATTTTACCAATAACTGTAACAATTACATATTGGTTACATTTTGATTATCGTGGGCCTCTAAGTTGTCCCATTTTGTATGACCATGGGTCTCTTATTCATATATAATAAAATGGGTTTCTTATTTTACTGCATTGTCAAATGTTGTAAAATGTTGCATTGTTGATTAATTAATATGTGAATGATTTACATTGTTGCAAATAACAGAGGTATAATCCCTTCGATAATACATTAATGCTTTCATTATATCAAAATGCAATAATAAAAATATAAAAAACAATATGATCATAAAAAATATTAGTAAAAAAAAAAATTAGTTAAAATATATACATATCGGTGCATTACTATGAACTCGCAAAATGGTGCCTAGAATAATATAGACATTGGTGTTTTTTAAGGGGTTATATGCACCGGTGCATGTTCAGAATACTAAAACACTAGTACATGTATTAATTATACGGAATTGTCAGTGCATAAAATGTGCGATAATATATATCATTTTGAAATTAGAGAGTGGGCATGTGATAAATATGCATTAGTTATTTAAATATAATAACAACACTGGTAATTTAATGAACTTAAACACATCGATGCATTTAATAAAATGTGGCATGGGGAGTTATATTTAGTATACACCCTGAAACGTACATATTATACAAGCATCAGAACAGACATAAAATACAAGCACACTAGAGTTGCATACAACAAAATGGGATTCTGGGTCATTTTAACCATAACCATCCTGATGTGTTTATTTATTATGTAATAACCAAGACACTAATGTAATGGAGAACCAACGTATTTTTGTCTTATGTACAAATTGGGAAATTTTCATGTAATAGTGTATGGTGCAGTTTTTTTATGTCTGCACCAGGAATTTATGTAATGGTGCACCAATATAACTTTTTTGGTTTTATATAAGTTTTGGGGCATTTTATGTAAGGTCGATTCAGTGTGTTTAATGTTTTAGTATGCCTCAGGGAATTTTATTTAATGATGCATCGATGCATTTTGACAATAAAAGCACCGAAAAAAACTAATCCGTTACAACCTCTGCTCTCCCAATTTTTTTTTAGTTATATGGAACATTCATTAAAACCTCCATAGCCAATAAAGGAGGTTGTAGTGGAGATTTTTTTGAAAATTTTGGCAAATTTTGTAATACTAAAAACCTCTGCTAGAAGGTGTTGTCCTTATATTGTACTCATAATTTGTTATTAGTGTACATCAATATAATTAAATTTTTGAAAATAAAATCTATATTCTTTCTTTCCAACAGTCATAATTTCACATTTCACTATCTCAGGAAAACTTATGTTGTCGGTATATGGTATTTTAGTACTGAAAGTTCTGACAGGTTCATCATAGCCTTGGGATATGAATCTTGATGGTTGATCTCTAGCCCTTTTCAGGTCTAGTGTTTGAACCATAGCTCTAAGACCACTATGAAACACCCCTGACCCCATAAAAATCATTAGGCTGGTGGGGCATATGAAAATATTCATGATTCCCTCTAAATTACCTTTCTTAGACTTAACTCAATCACTGATTTCGAGCTTAAAAATTAAATCTGCTGCTCAAGAGCTTTCCAACGATTGTCACTATGCTGGATTTTGAGATCTCAAAAGAAAAATATGGCCTCTTAAATTTTTTAGGAATTACCCTTAGGTGACATCATCATGTCCACGTGGACCCATTATGTATGTTTTTGTTGACATCATCATATCCCCGTGGCATCCACATGGATCCATTCCATGCATATCAAACAGCATGTATGCTTCCTCAAATGTGCATAGATTCATATATCTAGACTTCTCAATATTATGAATATCCACCCATCAGGACTTTTGAAATCTCTCAAATATCCTCCCATCCAGAATCCAAACTTTTGGAAAAGTCCATTTTTTTAAGAAATCTTGGATTCTCAGATTTCCAAATGGTCTTCCTTTAATAATGTAGGTCCCACCTATACCTAACTCACACATGACATTCACTCATTCTCCCACCTTTGCTAACCTTCACTTGGAACTCAACCATAGGCTGTGATGATGGGCATGTCTCATCCCTTACCATTTTACCCTCGGTGCACAACTTGCAAATCCGCTTGACCGGACAATGGAGGATCATGATAAACAGTCTAGATTTAAGTTGGGCTTAAACTTGATCTGAGATTAAAATTTATCGGTAAACCCAAAATATCTGATAGATGAGATTTATCCAATATAACGGATCCGATTAAAATTGGACTTAAAGGTGGTCGTCTGATAAGATTTCCTCCTCATCCAAAATCCACTACAAAGTGACACTTGGACTTTCCACATGTCATTTTCCTTTCTACTTCAAGGGTTTAAAGGTTCTATAGCGTTGCGGTTTCGCATCTAGATTCGTCTTCTCAATAAAATCTCATTTAAAATAAATTCAATATTTCTGGATTTCCACATGGTTAGAGTTCCTCCTCCCAGTTCCACCATCCAACATTCATCCCATGACATTCCACCATGGCCCTATTGACAGGTCAATCTACTGATGTGACACATTGATGTGGCATCATACATCCATGATTTTGCAAAAATTATATTTAAGTAAAATTCTAGATCTCTACTACTCATATTCATGGTTCCATCTGTATGGTTCCATTATCCAGCATTCAATTTTTTGGTAAAGGTGGACTTCTTTGAAATTCCATATTTCCTCCAAGAAACTAACTCACAAATCCATCTACAAGGTTCCATCCTATCTAGGATCTGGACTTTATAAAAGTTCCTTTAAAATGAAATCTCTGAATTCTAACAATTTGGATCTAGGGTTCCACCTAGTTGAGGTTCCACTTAAAAGGTTAGCGCATCCAAAGGGTTATTTGGATCCATGTTTTTCTCTGTAAGCCTTTACATGGTTTTTTTGGATCCCCACTAGGCTCTGTGACCCAACTGAGGGTCATGATATGTCAAGGTTCCACCTCAAGGTTCCAACATCCAAGATTTTGATTAAAAGAAACTCCAAATCTCAGTGGTCCTGGCAATCCTGAATTTTGGGGTTTCCACCTTACTAGAGTATTCCATTAAAAGGTTGAAAAGGAAGAGGGATCTGATAACTCATAGGCTCTGCAATTAAATTCCAAAGGATTGAATAGAGAGAAAATCTTAGTATAACCTTGTCATAGCTATAATTCAAGAAATGGAGACTCAAGGAAACAATCATTCTTGAGTAAATGAACCTCCATATAATCCACACCATCCTTAGGGTTTTAGGCCATGAATTATAGGTTGTCTACATATGTATTCAAAATAAGATAACCATCATGAAAAGTTATCAATGATACAGGGACTTATAGAATTACACATTCTATTCATTTCCCATAAACGTTTCTCATGAACCATACACTTTCAAGAACTGCAAAACATACACCTTTTATAGAATAATCAGGCACTTAAATTGTAACAACCCCCATCTGAACTGAGGATCATTACTATGCGAAAAAACACATAAAAATGAAATTTTCTCTACTAACTAATTTCTTGTATCTTACCAGCTATGAATTACACACATAATTAACTATTGTCTGATATAATAATTAAATGCATCTACAACATGCTAAAAACGACAAGAATGTAGTTTTAATAACTCAACACAACAATATATAAATCGTTCTCAAACACAGAGTTACTACACAACAATTTAACTCATAATGCAACCAAAAAACAAGATAAAACACTTATCTTTTAAAAATGGTTTTGCAACCATCTACTTGGGATGGAAGTTCCACCCAACCATAGACTTGTTGTTCTGTATCTCAACACCAATTCATCCCTGAGATATGGCTAGCAATCAACAAAATAGGGTAGTCTCTCACTACCTACTCACAACTCAAAAAAACCCATGACCCAGTGGTATTCTACTACAACTATCCCAATTTTCCACCAACTCTCTTCCTCTCAACCTTCCCAACCCAAGGAATGTACCCCTTCACTTCTCTTAGTCCATTGAGAATCCAATTCATTTAGCATGGTCTCTCTAACACAAGTAACTATGAATCTCTCTGTTGGGAACTCAAGGACATTCACTTCTAAGAAAAATACTAGGAAAGCAACAATCACTTGTTGTGATAGTGCAACTCACACAAGATTTCACTCTTCACACCTGATAACCCGACTCTTCAATATTCTGCTCCAAAAACGCTCCATAATTTTCCCTCCATGCTTGCTCTAGCTCCAAAGCTCCTCTTTTTTGTGCTCTATTTGTTGTTCATGCAAAAACATTGACTGCCTAAAATTGTTGTAATTTCCCATACAAATTTTCCTCTCTTTGGATTTCTTGCTTGACTCACACACTTCCCCAAGATAATTGTACTCAACCCCCATGCTCCCAATAACTATGGGATGTGACTTCTCACACCCACCTTCTTACATGTATTCAATGATTGTATTTTGGGACACTCAATTAGAAATGAGAAGGTTCATATACTAATAGAAATTTTATTAAGTGGTTTGAATTAATATGCATGGGTAATTCCCCCTTGGACTGTTAAGGTCCTAACCCGCACATAGGTAGATCAATGTATTCGGATGTAATGAAGGTCAATATTAATAAGGCCTTTAAATAAAATAGAATAAGGTGGATGTGAGAAGACCTAATAGAAGCTTCCACTTCTAGAAGGATCTTCCTCTAGATGCTTCTCTTAATAGACATATTTAGTATAAATAAGGGTCGAGGGTATGAAAACCCTAGCTTAGAGATTATTATAACAGATCGCTGCTCAATTGGAGGTTTCCCCCTTGAAGAGGCCCATGAACATTGCTTTCTAAATCGAAGCACTATTTCTATTGCTATTCTTATATCATTTATGTGTTATTGTGAAGATTATGTTGGATATTTTACTGTTATTCTTCCATTTCTAGCATTTTATTTTTGTTCTGCATATTTTATATATATGGTATCTTTCAAGTGGTATTAGAGCACTTTCCTTGGTAGAAATTGTGGGTATTTTTTTTTTAGGGTAGAGACATATTCCGGCATCTTTAAGCCACAAAGATCTGTCGTTACATGCATAAACCCACGGTTGAGGGATTCATACATGCAGGAAATACAAGTGGTTCTTAAGAGCACATATGTTGGCCACCCTTGTAACCCATGTTGATACCCCTTCGAGTGGTAGCGCATCAGACAACACCTGTGTACGGATCGGCCTGAAGCCCTCTTTAGATAAACCTATCGGTCGCAGGACTGCTATAGTGTCACCAAGAACAACACTCAGGAAGATACTCTCTAGTACCTGGGTAGTCGGGTAGTACGACTAAGGGTACGGTCTATCCTCCTTAGTTAGTGCCCTGAGATATTGGGCCGAGTACTACTGTTGGACCCAGCACGCATATCAGAGAGATATAGCACAGGGCAAACCCTTGTCTGTAGAACCCTTGAATACCTAACCCTTGGGGAACATAAACATAAACATAAACAAATTAAACCGGCAAGATCTATTGTCGTCCATCTATGTTCGGGTTGCCAAGTAAATACACATTTCTTTCTGGTTAAGAATTTGGGGATTTCAACACTGCAGCATTCTTCAGACCAAAGTATAACCCCACAGCTNCCCGCCTGCTCCCTTTTCAGTTCACCCATCCCCATGGCCCATACCCGTAGCCAAGAACTAGAGTCTCACTTCAACACCTTGCAATCTGGTTTCCTCGAGACCCAACCAGAAGTGCAACAACTCATTGCTACTATTGCCTCCCGTGATGCATCCATCAATACCACCATAAATGCATCTGTGCAGTCCGCAATGGCGGAAGTCAAACACGAACTGACCACCCAACTTGAATCTGTCTTTGCATCACTCTGCACCAAACTCAAGATCCCTACTAATGACTCTTTTCCTGATGCACATACAAAGACTGAAGGTGAAACCTCTTCCCATTCTTTTCAGCCCCATCACTTTCAACGAGACATACGCCTTCCATGGGTGGATGTAACCAAATTTGATGGCTCGGACCCCACTAGTTGGGTCACCCAAATGGAACATCATTTCTCTCTCTACAACATTACAGATGACTTGGACAAACTCTGGTATGGTGTTCTCCATCTAGATCAAGAATGTTGGCAATGGTGGCAATGGAGAAAACCTTCCCGTCAAGGGTATATTGCTTGGACCCAATTTGTGACTGAGCTTTATGAATTCTTTGACACTGACACCAACCATTTGGGCCATTGGACAAAATTGAAGCAATCAGGCACAGTAGAAGACTTCATAGCTGCATTTGAGCGCCTGACTTTTTGAACAAAGGGCATAATTGATGCTTTCTTTCGAGAGTGTTTTATCAGTGGCCTCAAGGAGGAGATTAGAGCCCATGTCTTCATGGCTCAACCTACGACTTGGGTGGAGGCTACTAAAAAAGATAAAAAAGCACAACAAATTGTTTCCTCTCAAAACCGTAAGCCTTCCTTTATCCCTCGCCCTAAACCAGTAAACCCTACTACTCCCTCCGCCCCATTAAAGATCCAAAAATTGACCAAGGCTAAAATGGTTGAACACCAACTCAAAGGCCTCTGTTATAATTGTGATGAAAAATATTTCCTAGGCCACAAATGTAAGGAACAAAATCTTTTTATGGCCATCTCTAAGGATATTCCAGAAGAGGATGTTGACACTCCCCTTGTGCCGGAGTCACCAGAAATCACTGACATAAACCCTCCCTCCGACCCTCCCGAAGTGGAACCGATCATTTCCCTCAATGCTCTCACCGACTTCTCTACCCCCCAAACCCTCAAGTTAATCAGTTACATCAAGCACCGAAAGGTCATCATTCTGGTTGATAGTGGTAGCACCCACAATTTTATTCATCGCCACATTGCCCAAGAAACCCATTGCTACATCCATGCTGTCGACAATTTCCAAATCATGATTGCCAATGGTGGTTCTATGAAATGTGGTGGGCGCTGTGAAAATGTGCGTCTCCAAATCGGTGACTACCACCTAAAATCCCATATGTTTTCTATTGACATGGGCGGTTGCGACATTGTGTTGGGTGCAGATTGGCTAAGGACTTTGGGTCCCATTCTCATGGATTTTCAAAACATAACCATGCAATTAGACCAAGGAGGTCACCAATATAAATTCCAAGGCATCACTGTTGGTTCACCTGAGGTCATCAGTTCTCATCGCATGGAAAAACTGCTCAAAAAAGGTCATTCTTGTGTCATTGCCCAACTCCACGCCATACAAGCCACAAAGACACTCCTAGTGCCCCAAGACCTCCAAACCCTCCTTTATAAACATCAAACGGTATTTTCCACTCACCAAGGACTCCCTCCTTCTTGCGGTGTTCATGATCATTCCATTCCCCTTGTCCCAAGAAGTCTTCCCCCCAATATACGTCCATATCGCCACCCCTTTGCACAAAAAAATGAAATTGAAAAAATGGTCCAGGAACTCCTTATTGTCGACGTCATCTGTCCTAGTACGAGCCCTTACTCCTCTCCAGTTGGCATGGTACTGAAGAAAGAAGGTTCTTAGAGAATGTGTCCTGACTTCCGTGCTCTCAACAAACTGACCATCAAAGACAAATTTCCCATTCCTATCATTGATGACCTCCTGGATGAATTGAGTGGCACCCAATTCTTTACCAAACTTGATCTTTGCTCAGGCTATCACCAGATACGTATGAAAGAGGTCGACATTCCCAAGATCGCCTTTCGCACTCATGAGGGCGAATATGAGTTTTTGGTCATGCCCTTTGGTTTGTGTAACGCCCTCTCCACCTTCCAGAGCCTCATGAACCATGTCTTCCGCCCTTTTCTCCATCATTTTGTCTTAGTTTTCTTTGATGATATCCTCATCTATAGTAAAACCTGGACAAACCATCTTACTCATGTGGATCAAGTTCTCCGCCTACTCTCGCAGCACTAACTTTTCCTGAAACAGTCCAAATGTGCTTTTGGTGCCTCATAAGTAGAATACTTGGGTCATCTGGTGGGAAAGGATGGTGTTAGGGTGGATCCGAAAAAGATTGAAGCTATGCAATATTGGCCGCACCCAAAGACTCTCAAAAGATTGCTTGGATTTTTGGGCCTCACAGGGTATTATCGCAAGTTCGTTAAGAACTACGGAAAGATTGCAGAACCTCTCACGGCTCTCCTCAAAAACAACTCTTTCACTTGGACTCCAGCAACTGCTCAAGCTTTTCAAACCTTGAAGATGGCCATGTGCACCCACTCCGTTTCTGGCCCTTCCCGACTTCACAAAGACCTTTGTGTTGGAATGTGACGCCTCAGGGAAAGGAATCAGTGTTGTCCTTATGCAAGAGGGTTGACCTTTGGCCTTCACTAGCAAGAAACTGTCTGAAAGGAATTTGGGCAAACCCATTTATGAAAAAGAAATGTTGGCGATTCTGCATGTAGTTGAGTTGTGGTGTCCTTATCTCTTAGGGAAATGCTTCCAAATTAAGACCGACCATCAAAGCCTCAAGTACTTTCTGGAACAACGCATTTCCTCCCAGGAACAACAAAAATGGGTGACTAAGCTCTTTGTATATGATTATGAGATCATTTACAAGAATGGCAAAGACAATGCATGGCGGCTGTTGTAACACACCCACTCTTGGAATTTTTAATTTTTTTTAATTTTGGGTTAATCTTCCATACCGGAGAAATCTCCACAACCCGTATTAGTGAAATGCCAATCCCTGACTCTATACCAGGATTCAGGGTTCCTTCTATCGGGGTTTGGCGCCTTTCAATGTCATGGCGCACCAGTCCTCTGGATTCTCGACGCGCCTTTACACTGGCTAGCCCCCCCCCTTGGCTATACCATGGTCCATACGACCACTTGCCATATGACTGCAGCTGTGTAACCTCCCATCGGGGTTTCGGCCTTTGCGATGACACAACACACCTATACCCGGGACTTGCGATGTCCCGATCCCCGATTCTCTCTGGATGCTCGACACGTGTCCCTTGGATCAAGGGCTTATAATGGTGTCGGGAATTCGCATATCGCGGTTTCGTAATGCAAGGGTTTCATGTCTTTGAAATCCCCGATACGTCGATCCCCGATATGCCGAACTCCAACTTTCGGGGATCTCTTGCCACGCGTCCTCACGGATGGATGGTGCTGATCCCTTCGGGAAATCGCGGATCGCGATTTCCTGTTGCACAGTTTCCTTACCATCGAAAACTCCGATGAAAAAAACGCCGACGACGCCCGATCCTTTGCCACCTGTCCTCGCAGACGGATGGCCCGGATTGATTCTCGGGGTTTCGGGGCTTATGATGTCCTGGTTCTCATGGCCTTGAGAACTCCGACTTTCCGATCTGCGACTTTCATCCGATTCCTGACACCTGTCCCGTGTGAACGGACGGCTCAGATCTCATCGGGGTTTTCACTTGGATTTTCCCCGATCACTTGTCCACGGAAATGTCAATTTCCCGATAGCTAATACTCCGACCCACTCCAGATCTCCGACACCTGTCCCTCAAATGGACGATTCAGATTGTATCGGAAAAATCGCGTATCGCGATTCCTTTGTCTACAAGTTGCATGACTCCGGAAATCCCGATACCACGAACTCCGACTCTCTGGGATCCGCTGCCATGTGTCCCTGTTGTTGGATGGCTCAGATCCTATCGAGAAATCGCGGATCGCGGTTTCATTATGTATGAGTCTTTTGTTCAGGAAACCCCGATTTCCCGATACCCGACTTTACGGGATCTCCTGACACGCGTCCTGCACAATGGACGGTCCAGATCTGATCGGGAAATCACATATCATGATTTCAATACGTAACGGCTCTATACTCCCCAAATCTCCGATGGTAGAAATCCCGACACCTCCCAAACGCTGACACGTGTCCTGCCGAGATCAACGGCTAGGAACTGTTCTCGGGATTTCGAGGACCACAAGGTCTCTATTCTCAGACTCAGCAAAACCTCGGTGACCCTGTTGTCCCGATGAATTCTTCGGGATGTTGACACGTGTCCCTTCGAGATCAACGGCTAGGACTCCTCCCCTGCACACTAGAGTTTAACTCCGGCGCATCTTCTCGAGATCTGACGGTCTAGATTCGTTCTTTTGGGTCTTGGAGTTTACGATCCAAATTTCTCGTTGCTCACGATGATAGAGGGAAAAGGGGCAAGGTATGTAACGCCTGCGTTACTTTTGTCAATCTAATGGTCGTGAATGACTATGGATCCTTCGACGAGATCCCATCCGTCGACTTGTTTTATCTCACAACACTACTATCTTGAAACCTCAATCGGATCGTTCCTCTTTGTACAGGGTTAATAAGGCCTGTGCGTTCGAATCCTTATTCTGGGTTCTAGGTGAACCTTCCCGAGGAGGGAATCTCTGTGAAGACATCCTCACCGGGTCATTCCCGGGAGCAGATAAAGGAGGACAACTTTCCAAGAATGGTTGGGCATGATTAGATTCATTTATCAACACAAGTCCAACACGGTTTCCTCGGTGTTAAGCATATATCAACTCATTCGTATCAAGCGCTACGCGGTCATTCCTATGCTGAAATCATCTACAAATTCACAAGTTATGTGGACTAACATCTATTCCATATTAACAATTGTTGTACAGACAATTCCTTCACAGGATACATTTACAATTCCATAGTCCATGAACATATATGACAACATATAAATTTTAGAATGTAGTATAAGAAAAACACTTATCAGAAATAACTTCAGCAATGGAAGCGACTACTGAGAGGGGTGCTCGTTTCCACCCAACCATAGGCGTAGCGACTCCTAATGGATTTACCACTAGCCACCCCCGAGCTGAGACCACGATGTCTGGAGACCTGTGTCTCTCTGTCTGCCAGTGCCCAGGAGCGAAGGTTGCAATCCTCCCTCTCTGCGATCACTCACTCTGCGTAAAATTGCCAGGGTTCCCCTCGCATCTGCCCCCTTGCAATCGCTTCTGCCATACGCCTTATCCTCTCGCGAGGTTGCGTGTGGCACGATTACCCTCGCGCTGGTCAGTCATGATGGCTCTACGGATAGGCGGTTCACCTCCCCATCCCTCATCAA
>ML803129.1:130178-150627 GCA_009831015.1 Picea engelmannii
CTACCAACCCCCCTTTATCAAGTAATTTTGGGAAATGAAAAAGAGGTAAAAATATCTTCAATTGAATTTTGACAAATTGACACTATGGCTCTTAACAAGGTAATCCCCCCTCACTAGTTTCCACTCATGGTATCATGGGAAGTACTAGTGCTCCACCCTCCAGTCAATATTTCAACATGTTTTCATTAAAAGAATGTATTTACATTGTTTTAAAATGTCCATTCTAGTCTTATAAGGAACAAATATCCATGTTGCAACACATCGTGACATTAAGTCATAGTTATAATTACAAACAAGGGGAAAACATGATGTTACAATGGGATTTAGTGGAGGATGACACAACTTGTCAATATGATAGATTGCATGTGTTTTTCATTGCAAAGAAACAATGTTTATACATGCATTGAATTATAATTGAATTCCTGACGAAGGAGGGACATGATCTTCCTTTACTATCATGTGTGGGATTAGATGGATGATAGCATGGTCGCACATTGGGAAGTTGGTTGTTCAAGTATGATTTGTAAGGTACCGGATCTATTATAATATCAACAAAAATAAATACAACATATAATAACAATAGAACAACACAATATATGAAACCACGAAACCAAAATAATACCTTTATGAATGGGAAACACTGTTCATTGCCTCTTCGAGGGGGAAACCTCCAATAGAGAAATGCTTTATTACAATAATTTTCAAGACAAAACTTCTCATGTCTCCTACTCTTATTTATACTAATTGTATCTTCTAAATATCATTCTAGAGGAATATCCTTCTAGAAGCGGAATATTATATTAGTCTTCTTACATTGACTTATTCCAATTTATTAAATAGGCATTATTAGCTAATGTCAACCTTTATTACATGGAAATATATTATTCTATCTACATGAGGGATTAGGGAGGTTAGGTCCCTAACTTTCCCTCCCACTTGAAAAAGAGCCTTGTCCTCAAGGCTTGAGATGAGGAAAATGTTGCAGAATGGTGGTCGGCTCCCAAGTTGCATCTTCTGGAGTTGTATCTTTCCACTGCACTAACACTTTATTGATGGTGCAATGACAAAGTCGACGCTCATGTTGGTCCAAGAATGCTTGTGGTTGCAACCAAATGGAACCTTCTTCATCCAACTCAGGGAGACTAGTTTGAGTTTGGAACTTAGTTTTATCATTGAAATTTCATCCGCAACATTGCACGCAAATGGTTACAGAAATACAACAATGCCAACAACAATTAGTTCACCTATAGCACCAAAATGCATTTCAAAAGGAAAAAAATATACAATTGGGCAAAAATTGACATGCGCAAACTCACTAAAGGAAGCGCACACACAGTGCATGGGCCAATGAAGCCCGTAGAGCACACAATGTGCGACTATGTACGAGAAAATCCACGCACTCATGTGAACGACGAATTTATGGTTCTTGTTTCCCCCCCAACCACTTATGGACCAGCTCCCAACCTGATTTGACCTTCATATATGATAAAAATCTGAATGGGTGACTGGTCAAGGACCAAAGGGTGCCCTAAAGGGCCTCTTGTTCAAACTAAGAACCAGTTGAATTTTTCCTTGAAGAAATGTTATAAATGGAGGTCATGGGTTCACTAAGAAACCAATATCTTCATAGTATTGTTATGCTACCTCAATTCTCCCATGAGAATCCTCTTTTCTCGTAAGAGTATTCAAGCATCATTGCAATAGGCCATTCCACTCCCCTCTTGAGGGAATAGGCATTGATTTTCTTTGTCATTTTCCATTTTTCTTCCATTGTAAGAAGATCTCTCCATTAGGGAACTCAATATCCCTCCCAAGGAGGAAGAGGGGACTCATAAGTCCTCATTTTTCTCTACAGTGTTTTTCCAACTAATATATTTATCCATTGGTGGCATAATCTTGGTCATTGGTTGATTGTTTATGGTTTTAAAAGTTTCTTATGCATTCTAGTTTTTATTTCCTTAGTTGTTCTATTTTGTTTACTTGTTTATTTCACGTGTTTGTCTTGTTTAATCCACTCACTAACCTCTATCTTGTCTAGAAGACCCAACTAGGCATGCAAGTTCCATTGTTTTTCTCACCCAAGTGACGAAATGAGCACAAGAATTAGTACCAATCACCTTATTTAAGCATGAGACATGAAAACATGATGGAGATTAGAATGACTGGGAACCGCTAATCGGTAAGACACTTGCCCCACTCGATTGAGAATTGTGTAAGGACCATAAAATTTGGGAGCAATTTCTTGATAGTGGTCAGCTTTGAGTGAAGTATGTTTATATGGTTGCAGGAAAAGAAACACTTGGTCCCCTTCAACAAATTTTCATTCAGAACTACCTTGATTTGCTTGTTGCTTCATGCGATTCTGAGCCATGGCCAAATTTGTTTTGAGGGTGCAAAGAATAACCTCGTGAACTATAAGATTGTTGTCAACCTCCTAAACCTTCGATACACCTGACATGTATGAGAGAATCGATGGTGGATTTTTTCCATATACTTCTTCAAAAGGAGTCATGCGAGTAGTTGTATGGTAAGAGGTGTTTTACCACCATTCAAATGTTGATGTTTGGACAACATCAGGAAGATATTCTCTTATATTAATAATTAATAATATAATTATTGATTATTAAACACTATATATAATAAGTAAATGATAATAATCAATAGTTATTGATTATCCAAGGAAACATCCTTTCATGGATGGTCACCATGTGTTCTCTATATATGGAACACTCATCATTTTAATAATATATCAATCATATATCATATGAAGAAAAACAACATGGTATCAAAGCAGGACTAGGCTTGATTCCTTCACAGGAAGGCCTAGGAAAATGAGAGTAGAGTAAAATGTTGAGAGTGTTAAATTTATGGAGTTGTTACAATCTCTATGTACAACATATTTACTTTTCACTCCTACCTAAATTATAGAAAGAATTCCATAAATTATGGTGGGAAGTAATTTCTAGTAAAAATGTCTAATTACCTAAATATGAGCAATGTACTGCATATTTACTTCTACCTATATTTATGAAAAGATCACATGAATTATGGAGGAACAATTTAACAAAGTCAAATACTACGTGGATGGATTATAACCAAATTAATCTTTGGCTAGTTATGGGAGGTATTCTCCAACTATTTATAAGAAAGAAAATTTAATTTAATTTAAAATTTGATTTTCAAAGAGACGTGTCTTTTTGGATCAATCTAATATTACTATAAAAAGACACTTGAAGGACACAACAATAGACACATATTTTTTTCTCTCTCACACGTGGGAAGTGATCTAAGGAAGAGACCGGAGTTTTTGAGGAGTTGAAATTTTCCGAGTTACTTAGTGATGTTCTAGAGTTTACTAAAGTAATATTGTATATCATTGGAAGTAATTACCACTTGCAAAAAATTGTGCTTGTCTAATTTAACACTAGAAAATCAACATGGTTAGTCGTATGACATTTAATATATGATGGATGTGTGTTGGTAGAAATATGACATCGAGTATATGATAGGTGTGTGTTGTTCATAGTATAAGACGTATAATTTGGAGGGTCATTGTATATAGTTGTGCACAAGATAAATTGATCTCCTCTAGGAGATGCTTTTTGTTGTTCTTGTTTCTTGTTCCGAGAAGGTCACATGTAATAGCTCTGAGAAGGATCCATAATGACGCTCGTAGGAGGCAGACATGGAGGGAAAGAACTTCCAACATGATATCAAGTAGAGACATTGCCAGACATGATGCTCAGAGATAAGAAGTCTCTAGGAGCAATGTACCTCCCAGGACGGGACCATGCCAAATAACAGAGAAAGTTCTAGTGATCATGGATAGAGCCAGACAAGACCAACTGTAGAAAAACTATGATGATAGATCCAAGTAGAAGAGGTTGTAGTACATCCAGAGGGAGAAGAGATTGAGTTATCCATAGAGAATGAGGAAGAGATACCTTCATTATTAGAGGGAGCAGAGACAGAGGAGGAGTCACCTCCAACTCTAGATGGAGTGTTGATGTTTGAGGAAACATCATGAGACATTATCCCCAAAGGGTCCTGTGTGGACTAGTAGGGAGGAATCTAGAATTCATCCTTACATGCCTCAAATGGTGAGATGAAGGAACCAAGACATTGGTTTCACAAGGAAACCTTTACATGTCTTGTGAGACATTGGTCCATGAGGGAACCTCAATATGTCTTAGACATTGGTTTCATGAGGAAACCTCTACATGTAAAATATGGTCCAAGATGATATTACCTTTCAGAGGGAGACAATTGAGCCTATTAATAAAATTGGTCTCGTTGATCCTATAGCTCCAGTTAATGTTCCCAGAGATATTGCAATAGGTCGAAAGAGACCTGCATGGGATCATTGGACTCTACAAGAGGCAGAAGGACATGCAAATCCTCGTGGTACATTCCGGATGAGCAAGAGACCTTAGATATATTTGTGACATGCTGCAGTTATGATCCACATCATTCATTTTGATCCTTTCTGTTATGAGGATGCAACTAGTCATCGAGTATGGAGAGATGTCATGATGGAGGAGTATCATTCCATCATAAAGAATGATGTGTGGGATATTGTTTTGACACCTAAGGGGAAGTCTGTAGTGACTTCCAAATAGATCTATAAGATCAAACACACAGTTGACAGTAGCATCGAGAGGCACAAAATGAGATTCTCTTAGGTGAGGATTCTCTCAGGTGGAGGGAATAGATTATGAGGAGACATTTGCTCTTGTAGCTCGATACACTTCTATCTGGATGATTATTTCCCCTGCAATATCCATGGGTTGGAGAGTACATCAAATGGATGTGAAGAAAACCTTTCTCAATGGAGAGATTGAGGAAGAACTATACATAGAGCAGCCATATGGTTTCATGATACATGAGAAGGAGTCTCATGTGTGCAGGTTGAAGAAGGCCATGTATGGACTCAAGTAGGAACCTTGAGCTTGTTATGCAAGGATTGATGGACACCTGATGAGTTTGGGCTTCAAAAAAGGTGTTGTCGATCCCAAGCTATACTAAAATATTGTTAATGGTGAGACCTTGATCTTGGTCCTCTACGTTGATGATTTATTCCTCACCGGTATAGAGAGCCTTATTGTTGAATGCAAGTATGCATTGGAATCTAAGTTTGAGATGAAGGACCTTGGTATGATGCACTACTTCTTGGGACTATAGGTGTGGCAGAGAACTAATGAGATATTCTTGATTCATGGGAAGTACACAATTGAGATATTGAAGAAGTTTGGGATGATGAATTGGAAGCATGTGCATACATCAATGGTGATGAATTTGAAGAAACTAAGTGTGTCTTATTTCTATTATGAAGTAATTGATCTAACTCTCCACAGACAATGGATTCAATCATTGATGTATCTAGTTAACACAAAACCATATATTTGTTATGCAGTGAGTACACTTAGCCAGTTTATGAGTCAATGAAGACAGACACACTAGATTGTTGCAAAGCATCTGTTGATATAATTTCAAGGCACAATTGGACATGGTATGAGATATACTTCTAGTATTGACATGACATTGTAGAGATATACTGACTCTGATTGGGCAGGGAGCACAGTGGATAGGAAGAGAACCTCTGGGTGTTGCTTCACTTTGGGATCTTTCATGGTTTCCTGATGTAGTAGGAAACAAACTTCTGTGGCGTTGAGCACTACAGAAGCATAGTACATTTCATTGAGTGTGGCAGTCTATGAAGCAGTGTGGCTTCACAAGATCCTTGTAGATTTATTTCAACATGTGTTGGATTGCACTGCTATTCCGAGATATGATGCAGAGGAAGGAAGTACTGGTGCAATACCTTCCTAGAGATGAGCAGGTTGTTGATGTTCTTACCAAACTAGGATGAAGTTTCAGTACTTCTATGACAGACTTGGTGTGGCAAAGAATGCCTCCCTTGCTGAGAGGGAGTGTTGATGTTTGCAGCTTCCTTAGACATTCTCTAGATCACACTCCTATGTGACTGAGTTGAGTTGATTCATGAGGACAATTATCCGAGAAGGGATAAGTGGGTTTGGGATCATCCGAGAAGGGATAAGTGTGTTGATCTGTGAGGACACTTATCTGAGAATGGATATCCCAACATCCCTTGCGGAGAGCACATGAGGACATGTCCCATGTGGAGAACACATGAGGACATGTTAAGGGAGTTGACCTTGAAATCACACACTATGGGGAATTCACCCTAGTGTTTCTAGATGGAGTAGCCTATAGAAGTCGACATGGGAGTGCGATGTGTGACAAAAATTATCTAGATCGTACTGCTTTGTGAATTGAGTTGAGTTGATCTGTGAGGAAACTTATTCGAGAAGGGATACGTGGGTTTGGACTTATAGCCCAAATTCCCTTGTGGAGATCACATGAGGACACATCCCTTCTGGAAAGAACATGAGGACATGTCAAAGGAGTTTACCTTGATGTCACACACTATGGGGAGTTGACCATAGTGTTTCTAGAGGGAGTAGCCTCTAGAATTCCACATGGGAGTGCCACGTGTGGTAGACCTTTTGCTACTACAATGGTTTTGTACCACTCGCGGAGACTGTGTGCCTCTGGATAGTAGATGTGTACTACTACAGTGGTTGTGTACCATTGGCAATGATTGTGTGTCACTAGACAATAGTTGTGTGCTACTAGTAGTGGTTGTGTACCATTGGATAATATGTGTGTACTACTATGGAAATATACCTCCCTAGCTAAGAGGGAGTGTTGATGTTTCAACATCGAATGGACCTTCTCCTAGATTGGGATGGATAACAAGGGAGATAGGATACATTTATCATAAAGGTGCACTTGTGGTAAATGGGCCCAGGTGTAGTACCTCCTTGATCATGACAAGAAATAATGAGGACTTGAGGTGCTTGAAGTGATTTCCACGTGTCAGTTAGCATCAGGATTACATTCATTCATAGGTGTGTACCTATGGTGAAATATTTTGGTGTGGTCTTTGTCCTAGTCATGGTGATTTGACAAGGAATGATAAATATTCAATATGCTATATGCTATTACATGTGGAGACAGAGTGAGCCTGATCTCATAGAGAGTCAATTGGCTCATCGAGAGAGCCGTAGAAGGAGTTTGTCCTTGGTTTAGGTGGGAGAGAGACATCTCGTATGACTGACAAAGAAGTGTCATGAGTCTAGGTTGAAGTTTGTATACTTTAGAGACAATCTTGGCATGATGCAAAATGTCTCCCTCATTGAGAGTGAGTGTTGATGTTTAGACACCATCGGGAAGACATTCTCTTAGATTAATAGTTAATAATATAATTATTGATTATTAAATACTATATATAATAAGTAAATGATAATAATAAATAGTTATTGATTATGCAAGGGATGCATCATTTCATGGATGGTCACCATATGTTCTCTATATATGGAACACTCATCATTGTAATAATATATCGATCATATCTCATATGAAGAAAAACTACATCAACTAGGGGTGACCACTGAGCCCACTAATTTTGGCATTCATACACAAAACACCTCAAATAGGTTTCTAAACACTTGTTGAGAATTTTAGTTTGGCCATTAGTATGGGGATGATAAGAGGTGCTGAGATGCAATTGGGTGCCTTGGAGACAAAATAATTCTTTCCAAAAATTGTTGGTAAAAGTGGGATGTCGGTCAGAGAAAATAGAATTATGCATGTCATGAAGCTTGAATATATTATCCATGAAAATTTGAGACACTATGGATGTTGTGAATGGGTGTTGGAGAGAACATAAATGAGAATATTTGGAGATACGATCAACTACCACCATGATGACTAATTTATTGCCCGATTTAGGTAAGCCAACAATGAAGTCCATAGAAATATCCTACCAAATAGACGACGAAATTGGGAGCAGTTGAAGTGAACTCGGGGTCTTGACTATTTCTTCCTTATTCCATTGGCATACATCACATTCATCCATAAAGGTGCGGATGTATTGTTTCATACCATGCCAGAAGAAAGAACGTTTGGTCCTTTCATAGGTTTTGGTGAACATTGAATGCCCAGATATGGGGGAAGCATGAAGCTCTGAAAGCACCATAGATTTAAGTTGCGACTGTTTTCTTAGATACAGATGACCTTTGTAGCGAATCTTGTTATTGTGCCAAGAGTACCCTGGATAAATTGAAGAATTTTCTTGCAACTATTGGATAAAGCCACCAATTTTTGGGTCTTTGTTATAACCCTAATTTTCACCAGACATGCTTACCTAGCATCAAGCCATCTCAGATTCCTTCTTTTCCAAAACACTACTAAACAACTCTTCTTAAAAACACATTTTATAAAGGCCCACATGCCCTGCTCCATTACTGCACGCGTGTACATGCTAGTTGACCCAAGACAGCCTGCATGTACCTACAAAAGCACGAAAAAAGGAAAGTTGTTGATGGAACACACAGATTTGGGTGAGTTAACTAAACCTTCCGGCCATGCATGGCCAAGGGTTCGACCAAATACCTAGCTTCTTCTAGCCTATAAAAGAAGGGTCAGGGGTCCCATTTGGAAGAGGAGAATCATAGTAAAGAAATTATACCCGATTGCACATTCCCTTTATCCCAACCCTTTAGCCATCCTTGTGCAAAGAGAGATATAGAGCAAAGAAGTTGGAGGACACTTGAAGAGGAGCCCAGGACTAGGTTCGCGGAGCATTGGCTGGCTTCATCATTGTAAGTTGATTTGTTGAACTTAATAATAAAGAAGTACTTTTCCCGTCCCACCATATGAGGTTTTCATAGTTTATTGCATACATATTGATTGAATCTCTAACCCATTAATCTGTAGATCAAATGCATGTGGAGATTTTTGTTTATCTTGTGTGAATGCAATTCATCCTTGGGAGGAGAGATACAGTCAAAGAGCGATCAAGCATGAAGAAGGATCAATATCAAACGCCTGAAATAAGGTATGCTCACTTGATCTTCTTAACTATGTATTTGCTTAAGAATAATGGGGATTAGGTCCGGGACGATGGTAGAAAGTAGGATTCTTTAGGTATTTTCTGCATGCATAATAAAACCCTAAGTGCTAGTCCGTAGAGGGATTTCCCACTCACAACAAAATTAGCGACCATACTGGGGAGATCTCTAGGGTTTCTGGGAATATTTTTTGGGTACTTTTAAGAATTGGTTTCATTTCCTGTTTTTAAAGTTTCTGCAAAAGTCTGAGCTAAAAGAGATTCTGGTCTTCCATACCAGTTATCTTTGTTTCTTTGCTTGACTGTATCTTTTTTTGAGAACCATAGAGGTACACGTGGCCTATATAAGGTCTGCACGTGTGTACCCACAACCTACATTCTCACATCTCGCGTGTACACGCTAGCTGAGGAAGTGTCAGTAGCATGTATGATTCCATAAAATTTCTTTTAAAAGAGGAATTCATCCTCTTTCCTATCAGAATTAGTCCTTCTCAGGGGTTTTATGGAACTCTTTTTGGTCTTTGTCATTTGCAGTCTATAGCTTAGGCTTCACCTCATATTGGTTTGTTCTATGAAATTTTCCTTGAATTGTTTTCTATTTTCTGTTAAAGTATGTGTCTGAGTCTTCAAAAGATCTTGGTTCTTAGTATCAATGGTCTCTTCCTGGGTTGGATCGCTTTTATTTTCATTTGTCTCAGAGTTTTAGAGATACACACGGCCTGTATAAGGCCATCATGCGTGTACACGTGCTCTGACTTTACACAGCTCGCGTGCACACGCTTGCTGTTGAACTGTCAGCGATGTGCTTGTGGAGGAATTTTTTGTTGAAGTTTAGGCAGTCATCCTTTCCTTTGACAAGAGTTATACCTCTCAGGTTTTTGGGTCTCTATCATAGCAGTCAGTAACTTAGGTTTGATCACAACAATAGCTTTCTTTTTCATTTAGAAGTTTTCCTCAAAATTTTCTTTTATAGGGTTTTTAGACAAGTGTGAGAGTCCAATTTTAATTTGATTATGTGTGATTTTTAAAGCGACTCTTTGTGATCTGCGTTTAGGCTAGAAGTTTTTCTTGGTTTTGACTTGTTGATATTCTTCCTTTTTGCTTTGTGAGCATTCAATTAAAAAAAAAAAACTTTTATTTCTTTGTTTGGTTAAAAAGTGTTGTTTTGCATTAGTAACCAAGGAAAAGTCTTTGCTTTCATAAGTTCTTGACATTTTACTTAGATCATAAGTAGCTCGTAGTCGAGTGAAATCATGCTTTGAGTTTTCTATTCAAAGATCTTAGAAAAATTTTAAGTTTGAAAAGTTGTTTAAGAGTTGAGTTAAGTAAAGGTTTTTTGTTTCCAACTTTCTATTTATTTTTCTTTCATCTTTCAAACATCACTAGTTTCACTTTTATAACCTTTGACCTAAGACAAGCCATAAAAATTAATGCTAAATCAATTCATTAGACTTTTTATTTTTGTAGGGTCAACCAACTAGTTTAGGATTAGGGCCTTGAATTAGGTTAGAGAGGAAACTCTTCAAGGCCATTAAAATCAAACATTGGAGTCTGAGTTATGGAGTGTCAAAGTACAGTATCATGAAATTTATCCAGGACTCCCCTCTAACACAGGGGATAAAAACGAGGTCACATGTGAAAAAGTAGCGGAGATAACCCCTCCAAAGCTGGACCAATCATAGTGGAGAACACATATAGAGGGCTTGTCTTGGGATTTCGTCGTTTGAATTTGCCATGGAGCTTCGTGGGTCTCAAATTCGTTTGAGGTCCTCAGTTGTCTTCTGGACCACTTGCTCTCGATACCCTTGATAGGTTTCAGGCTCGATACTCTGCTCATTGTGGTCTACCCGACTTTTGACTGTACCCGCCTGGTGACTGTTCGCGCACTTGCAACCTGGTTGCCTATCTTTTTAGAGACATACACAGGTGACTGAGGGGGTATACCATGGTACCTAGGACATACATTGGGCCACGCTTTGCAGAGTATACCCGGAGGGTGATTCCGTGTTTGAGTTGCACTTGCACTAGTAAGCTTCTCTAGTGTTGGTTGTTGTAACAGTTCTTCCAATTAGTTTAGTGTTTGCTTGTTTTATCTTGTAGGGAATTTTTTAGTGTGTGTTATTTTTTGAACGAATAGAAAGACCTAGGGTGGTAGACCACCCACTCCACTAGTCGGGAGGACTTTTTTGTCTTCCTCTTAGAAACGTGGAGCCACCTCTTTATAGGCGTTGTTTTGATACCAGTGGTTTGCCAGAGTCAGTGTGTGAGACTTTTACGGACCTGAAAGATCCTGCAAGGGGAGAACCTGTGCATAGGATCTTCATGGACAAATTTCTTAACAATACCAACTAAGGATCCCCTTCACAAGGGGATTCTTGTGCTTTTCCCTTCTTCAGAAACATTAATGTCCCTTTGATGGCCACTTTGTACATTCCTGGGTTGAATGTGGGATTACCGGTTTGGTTGGGTACCATTCCAAATGTCCCAAATGCTCTTGACACTTCTCAGTTAAGAAATTTATGTCATGAGCACCCTGTTGATGTTTCTTCGTCACCAAAGTCTTCTCCTCCTCCTTCTCCTGCCTCTGGTGAAAGTACAGTTACTAGTAACCGAATGTCTAAACGAAATAGAAAGAGGAAGAATAGGAAGAAGAAATCACCAACCTCTACGAGTCATGTTGGAGATAGGTCGACAACCTCTGCAAGTCATGTTGAATACCAACACCCAGCATCTGCAATTTATGTTGGGGGCAATCACCCACCCTCTACAAGTCATGCTGGGAGAAAAAGTCCAGTCCCTGCTAGTCATACTGGAAATAGGTCTGTAGCCTCTGCGAGTCATGTTATCGACCCATCACCAACTTCTGCAAGTCATGTTGGAGATGTGCAACCAACCACTACTAGTCATGTTGGGGGCATTAATTCTGTTGAGAAACCTATACAGATAGGACATAAGCCTAAGTTCCCTTGTAAGCTTTGCAAGGGAGATCACCTTACTCATTTGTGCCCTGACATTCCAGAGGTACAAAGATTTTGGTCCCTGTCTGCACGCTCTTCTAATTCTAAGTCTTCTGAGGTTTCCTTCCAGTCTATTCAACCATTGGTTGAGAAAGTGGTCATGCCAATGCAGTCATCGGTTGATCCCACTCCTCTTCTGGGGGGTGAGGTACCTTTAGACCATGTAGTCCTATAGCCTATTCATCCATTGGTTGTGAAAGTGGTCATGCCGATGCAGTCATCGGCTGATCCCACTCCTCTTTTGGGGGGTGAGGTGCCTTTATACCATGTAGTCCCACAACCTATTTATCCATTGGTTGCGAAAGTGGTTATGCCGATGCAGTCATCGGATGATCCCACTCTTCTTTTGGGGAGTGACGTGTCTATCGACTATGTTTTTATCATTTCTGGTTCAGTACTTTCAGAACAAGGGGGCATTCCACTCGTTCTGAGAACACCCTCTCCAAGCCCTAGGATGGTTTCCTTTGATTGGAATGACCTTGTTGAGCCTCATCTTCCTTTTGCTACACCTTTTTAAATAAGGGTTGAATTTAATTCAACAAACATTTATCGATTTATTGTGGATGAAGGAGCCTCTGCAAGTATTTTATCCTCCTTGGTTTGGAAAGTCTTGGGATCTCCCGAGCTTGTGTCTTCTTCGCATGAACTATTGGCTTTTGACAGATGTCCTAGTGAATATTTGGGGTTTCTTCCTCATTTACCTATATCTTTAGGTGGGAAGACTGTCCTTGTTGATGTTATAGTGGTGCAAGGCCCATTAGATTTCAATATGCTCCTCGGGCGGGATTATGTATATGTTATGAATGTTGTGGTGTCCACGCTCTTCCAGGTGATGCATTTTCCTCAAAACGGAAGCATTGTCACTATCGACCAGCTAGCATCTGATAACCACCATCCTAATTTGACATTATTTCAGACTACCCCTTTATATATTCCTAGCATTCATTTACTCTACCCTGCCACGGGTTAATTATGTGGCATCTTATCCTCGATGTTCAATTTCTTTTGAGCAGGAACTTGTGCAATCATGTGTTCCCTCTCGAGACTTGGTCTCAACAATTGATCCATTGGTTCAACCAATGTGGGCATGGGAGCCCTTGTTTCCCCACCTTGGTCCAAGTTGGCTTGAGTATCCTTCTAAGTCTGATCTTGTTGTTAGTAGATCCTTAAGCCCTCGTGATTGTGATTCTTCATTGATAGACTATGCCAATCCGGGTCAGAACCTCCATCGTCATATGGAGTATGGTCAGTTTACTTCACCCTTTGGGACTATCAACCCTCGTTTGCATGATTTCTCATATTTTGAATTGCCTTCAGATGAGGCTATCCTTGAAGCCATGACTACGGTTTCTATCCCGCAGGAGGACTTACATCGTGGTTTGTGTTTTCTTCCCTTTTGGGAGACTTCCCAAGTTGATTATCGAAGAGACTCTTGGTCTAAGCCTAACATCGGGCTCTACCTGAACCAGTTTCATACATGAGTTGTAGCCCCCATGGAGTCTTCTTTAAGCCCTTTTCAGACTCCTTAAAGATGAAAAGATTGTTGAGTGACCTTGTTTCTTCACACTTGTTAAATTGGTCCAGAAGAACGTCCCTTACACGGGTCTTCTTTTAAGCCCTTTTTAGACCCTCTAAACATGAAAATATTGTTGAGTGATCTCGTGGCCTTTCACACTCGTTAAACTGAAATTTGAAGTCACGTCTGTCCGACAGTAGTTTACCCCTTTTTCGGTCTGGATGGTCAACTGTACAAACAAAGGTATACTCTAAGGAACCTCAGTTCTCTAGAAGAGTACTCCAAGGTATCATTTTATCCCTTTTTCGGGCCTGAGGGACTAAATGGATGAAAAAGGAACCCCCACGGAGTCCATAGTTAAGCTCTTTTCAGACTCCCTAAAATTGAAAAGATCGTCGAGTGACCTTATTCTTTCACACTCGTTAAAATGGTCCAGAAGAACATTCTTGACAGAGTCCATAGTTAAGCTTTTTTCAGACTCCTTAAAAACGAAAAAATGGCCAAGTGATCTTGTCTTTATCACACTCGTTAAAATGGTTTTGAATAGACGTATTTTTGGTGCTAGTTTACCCCTTTTTCAAACCGACTAGACTACCTTCGAAAAAGGTACCCTAGTGGAGTCTCCTTTTACATTTTTTCAGACTCTCTAAATATGAAAAACCATCAATCTTACCTTCTCTGGGCTCGTTAAATGTAAGGTAGCTAGAGAGGTAGTGGGGGGGCCCAGAGGGCCCATAGTGATAATAGTGGAGGTCATTCAATGTAAGGTCGACTAGGTCCACTATATTATTAAATAAGGCCCACTATGGTAGTTAGATATAATAAATGGGTAATTAGATATAATAAATGTAAGATTACTTCTTAGAAGGTTCTACTTCTAGAAGATTCCTCCTCTAGAATGTTCTTAGGTGATGGTAGCACTATATAAATGAGTTCAAGCAATGTAATGAGACATGAAGAGAAGTATTGTGTTTGGAGCAGTAGCTCAATAGGAGGAATCCCTCTCGAAGAGGCAAGTGAACAGGAGAGGATCCCTTCCATAATAGGATCCATTGTATGGTGTTTCCCTACCTCAAGGGTTTGATATAATAAAGTTGTGGTTTTCTATATTGTTCTTCTATATTTGTTGTGGTGCTTTTGTATTCAGCATTTGGTTCTTAACAAGTGGTGTCAGAGCTATGAATAAATATGTGTTGCATTCAGATTTTTATGCTATGAATATGGATGAAGTGGATATTGTTTTGGGATATCCTTGGATAGAATCAGTGGGTACCATTAATATTAATGTGCAAAAGAAATTTTTAAAGTTGTGGTACAAGAAAAAGAAAATCACATTGCAGGATGTGTCTCTTATTAAGAAAGATGGACCCATGGAAAATAGCAAAGAAGTTATTTCTTAGTCTGAAGTTGAATGAGAGGCAGAGTCTACAGAAGGAGATGAAGAAAAACTATAAGAAGGACATAATCAAGAAGCTAAGGAGGTCATTGACTCAAAGGCACAAAGTGTTGCAGATTTGAAGAAAAAAGAACAAATTCCTACAGTTGTTGTATATCGCCATCCACATCATATAGAGATGCAAAAGTAATCAAGGCAAGGACATGTGCATCAATACATTTATGCACCAGCAGGACACCAGACAGGAAACTGATCAAGAGGTGCATGGAGGACTATCAACACTATGGGAAGAGCTCAATCTATAGAAACAATCCCATGGCAACCCTAACATGATGCAGAGAAAGATCAAGGTGAAAAGGTAGTAGATAGAGATCATGTTCGACTTCCATTGGGATGGATGGATGGTCATACTTGGTACCAGTTGGCTACATTGCTTAGCCGGTCATATTGTGTGGTTTCTTCTCATGTTTCAAGGATGAAACATGTGAAGGGAGATGGAATGTAGTATACCTAGGGAGGTAATATGGGGTACCTAGGGAGGTACCCAATGGGAATGTAGTTATGTGTTATTAATGGAAGTCATTTAATATATGATAATGTGGTCATTCAATGTAAGGTGGACTAGATCCACTATATTAATAAAGGCTCACTATGGTAGTTGGATATAATAAATGTGAGAAGGCTCTCTAGAAGGTTCCTAGGAGATAGGGAGAGCTATATAAAGAAGTGTATGCAATGTAATGAAAAAGTGAAGAATATTGTGATTGCACAAGCAAGGATTGCTTGAGGAGTTTTATCCTTCCATAAGGATTAATATATGGTGTTACCCTACCTCAAGGGTTTTCTCTATTTCTTGTGTTAATGTTATGGTGAATGGTTTATGGTTTATTCTTGGTTATTTATGAAGTATATTTACAGATCTGTTTTAGGTACTTAACACCAATTAGCACCGTTGGTTCATCATTATCTAACCAATATCTACTCCGTAGAGAAAACAAAGCATCATAGCATTCACCCTGATCTAAGGTATATAAGCACTTAGCAAAGGAATTAGATCAGATCTAGTAGATTCAATCACTAAGAAAGTTCACAGATGTTATATCTAGCATCCAGATTCATCATAAGCACAAAGCATAAACATATCTATCTATCTATATCAAAACACTTAGCACATAACACATAAACATATCAAAACATCGCACAGAGCAGAATAAAACAGTATTTACATGGTTCACCCCCACCTCGGGGCTACGTCCACCAACTCTTCTTCTTTATTAGCTTCAATCAATCATCTACATGCACAAAGCCAAAAACCCTTACTCTGCATAAGACAAGAGATTTGCACAGCTCGGTAGATCCTCCTTCCTTGCATTGCAACACAAAGCCTTCACAGTCTCTTATAATGACTTGCACTTAGCTCAACAAGTCTCATACAGTATGCATGAAGCCCTACAAATCTTGATCACACAGATCCCACTCTTAGCAATTAGCCAACTTGCACAACACTTATGCACTATTCAACTACTTCTTACATTGCCTAGCCTTCTATTTATACATACAAAATAGGCCTAACCATGGGTAAACCCATGGACCAACATGTCATTTCTGTTACATATTATGAAATCCAAAAAAGGACCCAAAAAGGGGCCAAGATCCCGCGATATCTGCTTCATCTTGTGCTTTGTCTTCGACAGGCTATCGAAGTCCCAAAATAGGTCAACCTGACCAAGGATCTCCCAAAACTTGGTCAAGGGCCAAGATTGTAACAATCATCTTCTTGTGAATGCGAGTAGCCATCAGATCTCTTCTCAAAGATAAGAGACCACCATTTTATCATGTCTCTCACTTTGTATTTTTACAATCTTTGAACATTTTCGCTCATTAATAAAAAATTGTGTATTATTGTATCTTTGTGTTTATGGTTGCATATCTGATACATTTTTGTTAAATTATTGGATATCCGATATACCTCTTTACATTTCTTTATTACATATCTTCTCTCATTTCATGCCAAAAATAATCCAGATTAGTTGTATTAGAGTAGGTTTCTCTTGATCATTTTTTAGTGCATGTCCCCGACGAGATTAGAGTATAGAAAATTAGGTATCGAGCTTATCTCTCTTGAGGATAATCACTCTCTCACACCCCATAAACCCTCAATGGCGAAAGAAAAGAAAAATGACAGAGCAGACGATTATATCAATTTGTTGCTTGAGCAAGCTCTCATGCGACACAGGGACAAAATTATGGAGAATTTTTCCCACATCCGTCAACGTATGCCAATATCATCAAGAGACCACTTTGGAGGCACCTTTCCTTTCAAGGCACAGGTCAATTTTGATATTCCTACATTTCAAGGTAAGATAGATGCAGATTCCCTAGACAAATGGTTAAATCTGTTAGAAGGTTATTTCTCTATTCACAATTTTTCCCACAGAGAAAATATCACCTTCACACTCCTTAAATATCTCCCCCATGTCAAACATTGGTGGGAAACTTACTAGGAGCAAAGTTCCACAGAGGAGTCTGGAATGTATGGGGCCGAGCCCACTTGGGATTTTTTTGTGGATGCAGTAAAGGAACAATATTACCCTATTGGAAACTATGAAGACCAATACATGAGATGGACCACACTGCAACAAGAGAGGGATCAAGAAGTGTCGAATTTCACCAATACTATCCATACCTTGTGCACCGACATGGGTATCAAAGATTCTGAGCGACATTTGGTTCTGAAATATCGCAGGGCTCTACATAGATACATCCAAACTAAAATGGATTTTTTGGATATCTCATCACTCGGTGTTGCGTATCAATATGTTGTTAAAATCGAGTAGAAATTTAGGCACCAGAACAAATGGGAGTTCAGATCTAGAAATCCACAACAACCAAAGTATGAGAGAGACAACCCTAACAAACAACTTCTTGAAAACTGGTTTAAGCCACGGGAAAATAAGGGTCACAGGAAGATGAAGAAGGACACCAAAAAATGGTGAGATTTCCACAAAATCCCTTGGAAAAACACTGATGAATGTCAATAAAAACAATCATTGGTGGCCGAGATCAAAGACATGGAGTCGAACCCTGATTCAAAATCTGATTATGAAAATATTGGTAAAAGACAGATGATTGACGCAGACCCCACTACTATTGTCGCGACTGCAACAATTCAACCAGAAGAACCAATAGATCCTTAAGAGGGGGAGTTCCTTTTTCATTCACATATGTGGGTGAGGGGGGACCCATTGGATTTTATTGTTGATAGAGGAAACCATAAGAAACTCATCTCAACAGAGGTCGTCAAATAATTGGGATTATCGACAACACCACACCCAGAGCCATACAACATTGGGTGGCTTCGCGAGGGATGAGATCTCAGTTTCATCCAACAGTTCTGATTGTCATACAACATCTAACCCTTCAAGGATGATATATTATGTGATGTTTCCCCACTAGATGTCTGTGATGTTCTCTTGCGCCAGCCATATATGCGGAAACACCATGTTGTTTATGATTCTCGACCCTACAGTTTCATTGTTTCTCTGGGTGGTCATCTCTACATAATACCAGAGGTAATTCTGACTATTATTCCACCTAAACAATGTTGCAAGGTAGTATCGCATACTACGAATTCAGCTTCTTCACAATCTGTTCAAAAGGTGAACAAAAGAACATTGCAACCACTACAACGTCGCCCCAAGCACCTTCTATCCAACAGAAGTAGGTCGACAAGGTTGAAAAAAAGTGCAAAGATTCCTTCCACACATAGTCCTCTCATGTAGCTTGACTTTTTAAACACACTCAACCCTGCCAACAATAGGCTTGTGACAGCCTTCCACAAACCAAGCAGCACAACTTCTCCAACAAGGCAAGCAACTCACCAAGATTCAGATTCAACAAGCGCTTCCCTCTCTCCCTCTGAAACTCAATGCAATGGAGACCATTTCTTCCTAAGGAGGAAGGATTGATCCAGGTGGATATTGGTGGCCACCCACCTATTCCATGGGCTCGAAAAACAAATTTCCATCTTGGCAGTTTTTTGGTAGTTTTTCGGGTTCCAAAATTTTGGGGATATTTTGAGGACCTAAATGACGTCTTGTGGGGATTTGGGGCCCAAGTGATTGCTAAAGGCATGTTGGCAGCCAACCCAATTTTTTTCGATTGCTCTCAAAAGCTGCCTACACCCCTTGTCGTATTACGACAAATCATTGTCGCATTGTGCTAATGGACATTCGTCTCATTTTTTGCGACCATTACAATTCAATTTCGACCCAGTTTTCACAACTGCAAGTGTGAAAACACTTCTTTCGTTGATTAGATTGTCGTCGTCTTTGGTTGATCCTTGATCACTGGGTTATCACATGACTGCTAGATGTTGTATCAGACTTATGTTCTTGAGCATTATCTTACCTTGATTGTGCATTTGATATATTTCACTGTTAAACCTTTGGGCATAAAAGCTATTGATCTTGTTCTGATCTTATGAAAATTATAACGGATTTGATCATATTGTTTTTATCCTTGCTTTGGACTATCACTCGATTATTATATGAAGAAATTTTGATTGTATGGTTCTAAGACTTTGGAATACAAACATATACAATATGCACCGAATGCATGGCCAAGTTTTTAAGGTATGATAGCAATGGTTTCAAGGCGCATGAGTTAATCATATTCGAATTGAGGCTTGGCATACTATTTGCAAAGTTGATTATACGTTGAATGTTATATGATCCCGAGCTATGTATTAGCAGTGACCCCTTTGATTAAGCGATTGATTAAATGATGGAATTGGCACGTTAGATTGATAGTTAATGTTGGTACTGTGTTGGTTTTAAACTTAACACTTGGCGCGTTGTTATCATATGAGGTGTTGGTTCTGACTCGGATGACTGGCACGTAGAAGTGGTGATTCACCCACTCGCTGGTCGATGCATTTGTTTTAATGATTATGGTTTTAAAACAGCTCTGTATAGGTCATTAATGTAATACGTGGTGATGGTAATCCCACCACCTTTGCATGCCTGGAGTTGTTTTCGGTCTCGTCGAGCATTCAAACTATGGAAACCCTATCGTATTCGCTCTGTGCATTGTGTATTCGGTGTGAACCCTACCATGAACAGAGGTTATGGCTCCTGTTGTGAGGGACGAACCTAATGGATGCCAAGCACTGTTGACATTCGATGGTGCATACAATGACCTTGAAGAATTCGGGTGGCTTTCGTTTATAAGGAAGTTCGATGGTTTTAATATCTCTGTTGCTCGGCAATTCGCACTGTCGTTTTATGGCTGTCGAGCCAAAGTTGGAGATGTCCAGCTTGAAATCACCGAACACTCTCTCAGCCTGGCAACTGGTCTGCCTATCAAAGGACAAAAATGGTCCAAAAGTTATAAAGTAAACGATGTCCCGTGGACATTGTTGTTTCGGTCTCGGACAGTGAAGTCGTGCAACAGAGGTTTACCCGCGAAGATGTTGAAACCCCGCTGGTATGATCTATTGATGATCCTCAAGCAGTTCATCACTTGTGAAGGCAGGTATGGATTTGTTTTCCTGTTTCATCTACGTTTGCTAATGGTGTTTATGG
>ML803130.1:28504-38808 GCA_009831015.1 Picea engelmannii
GAGTTCGAAGAACTCCTTCATCTTTTTGTCATAGTATCTTTTGGTCAGGTATTTCTTCTCAAAATACCTCTTAAACTCCTTCCACGTGACCTCTTTCTCTCTGATGTGTTGCACCTGCACCAACTGATCCCACCACATGGATGGTTTTCCCTTCAGCTGGTACATTGCAATTCTTCCTTCTGCATGGGTAGAATAATTCTGCAGTTGGAAGTATTTCTTTATACCCAACAACCATATTTCGACATCTTCTTCCTTCTTATGTTCACCATCAAATGTAGGCGGTTTAATCTTGTTGATTTCCCCTTTCAATTCATCCCTTCCAGATTTTCAGTGCTTTCTGGTAGGAGACGAGCTCGAACTACTGTGTGTTCCCCTACTGGAATTTCTTTGGGAGCGACTAAGATGTCGGCTACCACTCCTCGACCTCCTTTTCCTCTCAGGAGTCCTAACGCTTCTTGATCTCCTTCTTCTCCCAGGGGTTCTGCGACTCTCCGTCTTACTTGAGTCTCTTCCCTTCTCGAGTTTCCTCTCTATTCTTTCCAGGATCTTCAAAAATTTTAAATTTAATACACCCTGTCGATCCCTGACTTTCATGAGTTTTTGGCTATCAGCTCGGCGAGCCTAGACCTCTCTTTGCAATCCTTCAATGATTTTCATTATGTGTCCTTCCTTATCCTTTTCTTTTCCGTGCCCATTGGAGTTCGATCCTTCCACTTCCATATTGACATCCTTTCCTTCCCGTTCGTCTCCTGTTTCGGAGGCAATCTGCACCTTTTCCCATTCCATACTCGGCGTTGGTTAACTAGAGTCCTGACCCTCGTTGAACTCTGCACACGCACTGTGCAATTCAATTCGAAGTTTGTCAGACCATTAAAACTTCATGAAAAATCCACAACATTTATACGCCAATACGAACAAGAACAAAAGACATTTCGATTCAAATAAGTTTTCTGAGCTCTCATTCGGCTCTGCAATTTTCGGGTCTTTGAAACTTTCGTTTTCGGCATTTTGGGACTTTCGGGCCTTCGGGTTTTCGGTACCCGGGACTTCGAGTTTTTGGTCCACGAGGATTTCAGACTTGCTTTCCTTTCCAACCCCCGACTTCCGAAATTCCGATTTACTTTATCCTCCAGGCCCACATAGCACAGTGGTCACCCATAACCACGGTGGCACGTGGCACGTTCATTAGGGTCCACGTCGCTTTTAACGACGTCATCAGGTCCCACCACTCTCGTTTTTCTTCTCGACCCACTGGCACGTGGTACATCTCCATGTGTCCGTGTCCATTCCCAGTAAAATCCAACAGTCAGATCTTTCTTATATCTACAGCACAAATCCTTTCGATGTTTCAGGGTTTCGGGCATCGGAAGTTCATGCATCCACACATCTTGAACTTCCATTTGCCAAAATCACGAAATCACTATCTACTAACTTACTTGATCCAACGGTCAAGTTCTTCTCCCCACAATCTACGGTGTAGATTGTTTCGGGATTTCGGGTTTCAAGGATGTTCACCTCTTCTCACCTCCCATCTCCCAAAACGTTGATTTCGTCCTGGACAATTAACGGTCCAGATCTCTCTTAGATCGACGGTTATGATCCAATCATAATTCACTTTTTGTGAATTCTCACGAACTCACCCTTTGACCATTTCAAGTTACGAGTTAGCGAAAGGTTGATCGCTCCCCACGCGTTCTTTCTGATGGACGGTCCTGACTAATTCGGGATTTCGCGTATCGCGATTTCCACACTCCTGTGCAATTCCAAAGGGCTTTAACCTCGTGCACACTTTCCAGATCTGACGGTCATGAGGGTTCACCTTCCCTCCCGAATAGATCCTAAAGCTCCAACACTTTTGTTGTGGAGTCCTCTCTCCCTGTGGACTTATACCACACTGGTTGCGGTTTCATAATGCTGTTATACCTCCCGAGCTAAAAAAAAAAAAAAACTCATCAAGTAACTCCTTGACACTTTGGAGCAAACTGGGGTCCGAAATTGGCCTTCCAGACCCAATTTTACCTCGGATTCTCGGTCCAAAGACCGCTCCACTGGCCCATCTAGGCTCAGTGTCGAAACCTTGGCTCTGATACCAAGCTGTAGCGCACCTTTTCAGCTACCATGGCTTAATCGCTCTTAAAAGGAAACTTTAACACCACTTGGTACATAACTCATACAGGTATTATAAATCCCATGCATTTAAACAAATAAACACATTCTACACAGAGTATTCATATGAGTTACTTCCATAATTAACAATCAATAGCATTTCATACTAATTCATATACACAGCAGAAATCATGATAACATAAGCAGTAGAGTCATGTAAAACATGATTAAAAAAACATAATCAGATACTTATCTTTTAACAGTGGTAGAATCCACCAACCAAATGTAGGCTTTCCACGAACCTCCCAACCTTAGACCACACTGCTCATCAGCTCAGCAGTGGGTCACCCCCGAGCTGGGACTAAGATCCACCATGAGACAAGGAATCCTAGGTTAGGCTGAGGTTACCGGGAAAACAACACACAGCCACAGGAAGGGATTCTCTCCCAGGAACCACCCACACTCACTGCCCACAGACCCTCATTCCCCACATGCATGTTCCACCCCAGGAGTATACACCTTCTCTGTCACCTGGACAGTCCTTCGGTTGCTAACCTCCCTTGCCTTGGGTTACAACAACAGACCGGACTGGAAGTCTCCGGGCTCTGTGGAAACTACAGGGTTCCTTCCAGGAGTTATCTCCTTCCTCTGTGCACTCTCTCACCTGGATAGAATTGCTCACAGGTCAACAAACCTCCCACGCAATCCAGCTCTGCGTGGCCACACAACCAACGGAAAAACAGACACGAATTTTTGCACAGGCTCAACAATGGCAAAATGGCTCAGGGTCACAACTTTCGGGACATAGATCTCACGCACAGGCTTGATCTCGGGCAGTGGATGCACACAGATTCTCCAGACACAATAGGGGCTTTTTCCCATTCCAACAGAGGTGAAACCGACTCTTTTAGAATTGATCCCAGTTTTCCCCGGTTCAATACGGAGGTATACATGTTTTTTTCAGTTCAGAAGGTGTACGAGGTTTTTTTGCAGAGCTCGGGTCATTTGTACTGATCAGAGCCTGTACAACCTCAGGCCGTCCCCCCGAATGAGAGAGTGTCCCCTTCATGGTCCACCCAACTTGTTTTATTTGCATGCACTAGGGTCGACACTTGTCGCCCTGGAGACTGCATGCGTTCCACCAACACGCATCACCTTCCCTTGGTCAGGAACTTAGGAATAATACTATAAATGGCACATGTTCTTTTGGAATAATAATAAAATATTATTCCTAGGCTTAAGCCCCCTCCTAGGCTAAACACTTAGCCCCTTTTCCCACCTTCCAGCCCCTAATCCCTTGCCTTCTCTGTGGAAGCTCAGTCTCCCTTCACTCATTCATCGTGGTCGGTCTGCGCTTGGCGGTGTTTACAATTTTATTAAATGTTTTTGTATATATACAAGTACAAAATCAGGCACTGGGCCTCCAACCCTTAGGCTCTCTGGCCTAAGAATCACATAAGCCCACCGGCTTATACAAACTTGGCTCACCAGCCTATAACACATATTTAAAATTCATTTCATACATCAGATTTACAACTGGGCTCGGCCCTGGGGACATTACAATGATGGGAGTTTAATGAACAAAAATTGGTAAGTATGGTTGGGATTGGTACGATAACTCTTAGTCACAAACCTTCCCCAAAGGTTGGCCACTTACTAGGAAATTTATGACAGTCAATAAGGTGAAACAAGGTCAAAAGCATAATGTCCAAGTAGTCATTCTATAATCAAAAGAAGTTTAAATACAACATGTTTAAATGCCATAAATATTAGGGTGATTACATGCTACAAAAGCTGACTTGTACCGTATGGAGCAAGACCCATCTTCCTTCCAGAAGCTAGCTAGTGTGGTGGATGCGTTGACACTGGATCCAAAATGTGGTGATAGAGCGGGCTTCCGTATGTGCAAGTGGACACTCCTAGTCATGTGGTCTCTCGACACTCCATATCTGCAACCTGAGGGCCTAGAGACATCATCTCCTTAGTTATCACACAAAATGGGGATAACAAGTCTTCTTGTACTTCTTGGTATTTCTTCTCTTGTAGAAAAGTTTTTCATGAGCCATGTTGATGATCCTTCTCCACACAACTGTGTCTAGCACCTCGGGTCTTTTACCCGTCCTTGTGAAATCACCATGACTAAGGGAAAAGACCATACCAGGGCCATTCACCATAGGTACACCCATGTGTGTGAGTGTCAGTGCGATGCTATCTGACACATGTAAATCACCTCAATTCTATATCACTCCTTGTCATGATCAAGGAAGGACTACACCTGGGCACATTTACCACAAGTACACCCTTGTGATAAATGTATCCTATCTACCTTGTTCTGCAGCCCAATCTAGGAGAAGGTACACCTGGCACTTTCCAAAGCCATTCACCATAGGTACATCCCTGTGGGTGAATGTCTTCCCAATGCTACCACACACTGGAGGAACACTAGCACCTTGAGTCTTCTGTTCTTTGAAGACTACGCCTGGGCCATTCACCACAGGTAAACCCCTGTGAGTGAATGTCTACCCGATGCTGCCTCTTGGAGAACCATCAACACCTCGAGTCTTCTATCCTTCAAAGACTACGCCAAGGCCATTCTCCACTAGTCAAATCACTATGCGAAATCCCAGGAGAATGTCTGCCCGATGTTGCCCAAACATCAACAATTTGTTATTGGACAAGTCATTTTTCAAGGGTTGCTAGGAGAAGTACAAGGGCGTACACCACATACTTGTTAGGATCACCATATTCCACACAACCCAATACCCAAGTTCATTATACTATCTATGTTTGTTGGTTATTAACAAAGTGTGGGAGCACATATTCTCTGTAAGGAATTTTTCATGGACCTACTCTTCATTATGGCTTCCATCCAAAATATCGTGATAAGATTTAAAATTGCATGTTAATGAAGCCAAGTTTACCCCATCATCATATCTTTGTTGGTGCACAAAGATGAGGTAATCAAGGTATGTTTTGTCTTGTTCATTGGCCATAATGCCCCACTAAAATCATCAAAAGAGAGTGTTGAAATGTTGTGTCATCTTCCTTTTGGCTTGTGCTGTCATAAATGTGATCTCCAAGGTAATGTTATCAGAACTGAATTGGTTTTTCCAAAATTGGTGGGTTCAACTGGTTTACAGGGGTTGCCAGTTCAAATCAATGGTATAAATTGGAAATGGTTGATTCCATACCGAATCAACAATTTTGTGATGGATTCGACCAATTTTGTATGGAATCGACCTTAAATGCATGAAATGGATGATTTCATATAGAACTGGACAGTTCTATATTAATCCTTATGTCAGCCTACAGGACAATAAAAATTACCCCTAATTTAAAAATAAAAATAAAAAGAAAAACCCTAGTAATTAATGGTAATATTAGGAGAATGGCAACTTTTACTTCAATTTAGCCCTTAGGGGGCAACTCAATTGGAAAGTTATGTGATATGAAATGTTATGTTCGATGAGGTTCCGAGTTCAAATCCCCCTGATTTACCCGTTCCTACGAAAGGGGATTACGTATGGCACCTAGAGGTTATAGTGGTAGCGATAATAATCGACCCCATGTCACACGAGTACGAGATTAAACTAGTTGTTGCTTCCATGAGTCATAAAAAAAAAACTTCAATTTTTAACATTTCCATCAATTATTTCAGGATGTTTGAGAGTGGTTTCAACCTCATTGGACTTCAAATGGAGAAAGTAGAATTTTGAATCCCATTCAAAATTAAGAGGACTTAAATGCCCCACTAAAATCATCAAGAAGAGAGTGCTGAAATGCTGTATCATCTACCTTCAGGCTTGTGTTAGTATTGTCATAAATGTGATCTCCAAGGTAATGTTATTAGAACTAGATCGGTTTTGCCAAAACTAGTCGTTTCAACTGATTTATAGGGGTTGCCGGTTCAAATCAAGGGACAAACCAAAAATGGTTGGTTCCATACTGAATCGACTAGTTTGATGATGGAACCAGTCGGTTTTGTATGGAATCGACCTTAAATGCCTGAACTGACCAATTTCATAAAGAACCAGCTAGTTCCATATTAATCCTTATGTCGACCCATGGGACAACAAAAATTACCCCCAAATTTAAAAAAAATTAAAAAGCAAAACCCTAGTAATTAATTGTAATATTAGGAGAATGCCAACTTTTACTTCAATTTTTAACATTACCATTAATTGTTTCAAGATGTTTGAGAGTGGTTTGAACCTCATTGGACTTCATTTGGAGAAAGTAGAATTTTGGATCCCATTCAAAATTAAGCGGACTTAACTGTTTTTAGGATTTCAAGATTGGTAGGATTGCAATGTTTCCACTGGATTCTATCATGTATGAGGGTATGGAACTAACATTTTATCAAGAGCACCAAGCCCTCTATGTATCTTGATGCTGGTGGCATTAATTGTTAAACACCTATGTCATGACCCTAGCGAAAATATACCCTTCACTCAAGAAAAATCATTGATTAGGCAAGTTAAGTTTTTTCTACCTTATTTTAATGCTTAGAGGGTGATACAGATGATGAGGATCTCAAAATAAGCAATGGTTTTGATAATATGTAGTTGTTTTTTGTAGCATGATTTTTGTTGGATTCTAGGGGCCATTTAGAGCCCCTTTGTTTATGTATTTTTGTTTAGATATGGATTGCACTCATACTATTTTGGTTATATGCACCCTTACTTGCTAATGTACTTGAGAAAACATTTCATATTTGTGTCTAGTAGTTTGGAATCACAAGGATGTACATGAATATTTAATTATTTTATCAAATTTTCCTTACCAAGCCACATGGAACAAATTACTAGAAGTCCATAGAAAGATTATTTCCAACTAACCAAAGTGGGAAGAATTTTTTTTATGATAAAGTATTTCTTCGGTTATATCATCACAACTCTCAAAGTCATGTGTGATCGCAATACCGAACCAAATAAAACAAGTATTTGGGTCCTAGGCCAATCCTTGGCTGAATTTTGGAAATCTTGATGCCATAATGCTTTTCAAATCCTCTTAGACATTATCCTACTGCAATAATTCTTTCTAGGAATATTTCCCATGTTTGTCCACCCAGAAGGTAATCCAAAGGAAAAGTAAAACAAATACTTGAGAAAATACCAAACTAACAAAGGAAGAAGAAAAGGATTTACCCTAAGATTGTTTCCCTCCCCCTTCAAATAGATTGATCTTGAAAGATTGTAGTAGTCCTTAGAAAACACAACAAATGATTAGTGGACCAAAATAAGCCACGAGTAAAGAGCTCCAATAATTCACACGAATGCAAGGGGAGAACCTCAAACTATGCTAAGATGCTCCTCCAATGAAGAAAAGTCCAAAAACATGCCAACGTCTAGCATCAAAGAGTGGAACGATTGCACTTGTGGGATGAATGAGGTCCAAAAGAGGGGGAGAATCCTCCAAATAGGCTCAAACATATACATGAGAGGTCTCCATAGTAAAAGAATAGCCTCAAACATATACATGAGAGGTCTCCATAGTAAAAGAATGGCCTCAAACCATGCAATCAATGCCCAAAAATCATGGAAGGACTCTCCCCAAGTCAAAATATGTCCACATGTTCTATATGAGTCTTCAAATGGCTAGCAAAAAGTCCTCCAAGGAAGTTGGCCCTCAAATAGAGTGAAAAGTTCCTCCAAATGAGTGAGTGAAGAGAGAACTCAAGAATCTAGGACATGGTATGTCATGTGAGGACCAATGCATGGAGAAATAGCCGAGAAGTGCCCAAGGCGATATTACCAGTGCTTAGGGATTTGTGAACAACCTCAATATTTGTGAAACTACCTTAGGAATCGTTTCTTCGCATGAGAAAACTATAGAGTCATCTCTAGGAGTCCATGGCCAAAGTTTGATAAATATATAAAGGGTATCCATGCTCAGGCATAAGACTCTAGAAGTCATGTGCAATCACAATACCAAACCAAAGACAACGAGTAGTTGGGTCCTAGGTCAAGCCTTGGATGAACTTTGGAAATATTGATGCCATAATGATTTCCAAATCCTCCTAGCCATTATCCGATTGCATTAATTCTTTCTAGGAAGAATTCCCATGTTGTGACGATTCCATCGAGAAGATAATCCAAAGGAAAAGAAAAACAAAGAATTGAGAAAATACCAAACTAACAAATGAAGAAGGAAACAATTTACCCTAATATGTCTTCTCTCCAAGTGGTAGGCTTACCCTTCAAATGGATTGATCTTGAAAGCTTTTAGTAGCCTTGAGAAAACAAAACAAATCATTAATGCACCAAAATAATCCAAGAGAAAAGAGCTCCAATAATTGACATCAATGCCTCAATAGGTAGATATTAAAAAAAATTGTATTCTCAAAGAAGTAGCCAACAAAAACAACCAATTGGAATGAGAGGAGGAGCCTCTATTTATATAGGAAGCTCCATCATCCTTCTCATTCAATATTATTTTCTATTTCCTTAGATCTAGTCTAGGAGAACTACAAAAATGACTTGTCTTTCAACTAACTAAAGGAAACCAAGTGAAATACAATAAAGACGTGCCACATATGCAATAATTCCTTCCAGAGAGGAGGTTTTCCAACAATATATGTCGAACTAGGGTTCAAAGAGGCTTAATGTCTCTCTCAAATGCAAGGGGAGACCCTCAAAGTATGCTAAGATGGTCCTCCAATGAAGAAAAGTGCAAAAAGATCCCAATGTCTAGCATCAAAGAGTGGAGCGATCACATGCACGGGATGAATGACGTCCAAAAGAGGAGGAGAATCCTCCAAATAGGATCAAACATCCACATGGGAGGTCTCCACAATAAAATAATAGTCTCGAACCATGCAATCAATGCCCAAAAAACATGGAAGGAGTCTCCCCAAGTCAAAATGTGTCCACACATGCCATATGAGTCATTAAATAACTAGTAGAAATTCCTCCAAGGAAGTCGACCCTCAAATCAAGTGAAAAATGCCTCCAAATAAGTGGATGAAGAGAATTCTGAAGAATCTAGGACATGGCATGTCATGAGAGGACCAATGCATGTAGAAATAGCCACAAAATGCCCAGGGCAATGTGACTAGTTCTTAAGGATCTGTGAACTACCTCAAGATTTGTGAAATTGCCTCGAGAATCATGCCTTTGCATGATAAGTTCCTAGGGCGATGTGACTAATTCCTAGGGATTTGTGAACTACCTCAAGATTTGTGAAACTACCTCGAGAATCATGCCTTTACATGAGAAACTCTAGAGTCATCTCTAGGATTCCATGGCCAAAGTGTGACAAACATAAAATGGGGATCCATGCTTAGGCATAAGATAAGCCTGCTTCCATATGTATGACAACCTTTACAACATGAGCAACACTTTTACATAAATATGAAGTGAAAAAGCGTAGAGTTTCTCTAGGTCATGTGTCCTAGTAGATCCATCCCAAGACGCTCGCTTACCTACCCTGACCATAAATAACCTCCAAGGGATAGTCATCCAAGCCATAAGAACAAGGACTATCCTAAAATGGGGACTAAGGATATGCCATGACCAACAATAAAGGGTCTAAAGATATCATCTGTTACCACCTGAACTAGCACCCTGGTGAAAGGTCCTAACATAGGTGCTAACTAGGGCAACAAAATAGGAAGTGCACCACTGTCACCTTAGTAGACTTTCCCCTTCACTCGAGGACAACTCCTAGAAGCCAAGGGGGGTATCCCTATTTGATTTAGTAAACCTATTTAAGTGAATTATGATAGTGCGCTTACAATTTACTTTAATGAATCCAAAATATACGTAACAAGACCATGCACAAGGATTCAAATAAGTGATTAAATGTTTTAAAGAAAAGCAACTAGAAACTATAGCAATAACCACAAGTATGTCCACTTGAAGGAAAGGGTTAGGAGCTAGTGGATGTGTGTGCCAAATATGATATGTAAGATAAACAACATTAGCAACTTCAGATTTGTATTTTTATGGCTATCTCTTTGACTGAAACTTCAAAGAGGTAAGAACCACTTTTAGGCTACTTTAGGGCACAAAGAGTGAAACCATTAGCATAAATAAATGGCGCAATGTGTTGTGGTTTCCAATTGATTAGATGCTAAGAAAGGACAAGGTTAGGGTTGTCCTTCGACTTCTAAATTTGTTTTTATCGTAAAATAACATAGAAATTTCAGATTTAGTGTATGAAATAGACCATCCAAGAGAGATAATAGGCACTAGAAA
>ML803130.1:42841-57968 GCA_009831015.1 Picea engelmannii
AAAGTGACATTTTGCACTTTAACCAAAGTCAAGTACAAAATAGACATAAAGGACATAGGACAAAGTGCCAAGTGACTTTCCCACATGTGCTAAGGAGGGATAACACATGGGGAACACCTCCCAAGGTATACAAATCAACAGCTCCAACTCCCTATGTTCTCTGACACCAACCGAAAGAAGGCTACAACCCCATTTCTTTGCCCCATCCTGCCACTCTCAAATATAAGTGTAGACTAGACTGTCACTACCACAATCATTGCCACTGTCAACCTGTCATTGTATCCAACCTATCACATAAACATGTCTAGTCTGTCATTGTATCCAACTTATCACATAAACATGTCCAACCTGTCACTGTCACATCAACCAACCTGTCACTATCACTATCACATCAACCAACCTATCACTGTCACTGTCACTACCACTGTCACATCAACCTATAACTGATCAACTTGTCCAACTTGTCATTGTCACTGATACTCAATTATATCCTCTCACATGGATCACATACCAGGGACACCTCTCAACTAGATGTCCAACATCACCAACACATGCCATTACCAAGCATGTAACACAATCACCAACATACCATCACAAGATATGTGTCTCAACCATGTACCAAAGCATGTACCAAGCATCAACCGTGTACTACAACTTGTACCATAACAAATGCATCAACCATGCACCAACACCTGTACCACAACAAGTGCATCAACCATGCACCAACACTTGTGCCATGTATCTCAACTATAAACCATGTACAACAACACCATACCAAGTACCAATCATGTACCATACCATGTGTCAACCATGTACATCAATCAACACTTGTATCATACCATGTACCATACCATGTGTCAACCATGCACATCAACCATGTACATCAACACCCGTACCATACCATGTATCAACCATGTTGAAATATTGTGTAACTGCAAAGAATATTCTTATCCCCTTTTGCAGATTGGTCAAATCCTAAATGTAATATGAAAATTAAGAAGTCACCCCCAGGCAAATTAGAGTGGTTCTAACTACCTAGAAAGAGAAGTCGGCCCTGCCAGTGAAGAGACACCTCCTTTCAGCGCTTTCCAATTTGTATAAATAAAGGAAGCCAATGCCTCATTTGTTCACTCACTCATCTCACTCATCTAGTGTGCAAGTATTGAAGGAAGCTGCAATTACCAATTGTCGAAAGAAGGAAGAGAGAGAGGTGCATTGCTTGGGATAGGATATTCTCCAGTGTTTGGTTTATTGTCTTGGCATTGGATTGGCTATGGTTCTTTGATTATTTTCTAGTCTAGCATCATGGTAGTTTGTCTCTCGTAGAGAGAGAGTTATTTCAATACTGTACTTGGTTATTGAATCTATATTAAAGAAGTTTTGTTGAGTTTTCGTCCCCTTGAGGGTTTCCCAGGATAAATGCTTGTGTATCTTGTGATTGTGTTTCTCTCAGTGATCCTATCTATGCTATGGTTATCTAGTAAATTGAAAAGAAATCTAATAATAGCTTAAACCTTAACATGGTATCAGAGCTAAGTTAAAGAGAACATCTTTCACTAGATAAAGAAAAACGTCACTGTTGTTGTACAAGAAAATTAGGGCTTTGTATTGAAGATGAATTTCAACCCAAAGATCATCTATAAAAGTGCGCCCTAGCATAAGGAACTCATTGGCACCTTCAGTGCACCTTTTCAGTGGATAGAACTCCCGAAAAGTGAAACCCTAGTATTCACCAGTACCAAAAGTACTAGAAAACCAGAAGTACCAGAACCATAAAGCTGCAGTCCAGAGTTTCGCAGGTCCAGTTTCAAGGGTCAGAAATTGGAATTTTCAAAAACTGACTATACCAGCATACTCTCCTTAGTCGAGTGCATCTTTTGGTGAGTTCAGTTTTCAGATCCAAGAAATTTGATTTTTTCTATTATTTCTATAGTCCGAAGGGCTAGGGTTTCTACTGCAAGAAATAATGGCTATTGATATGAGGGTAGAAGACAGGTTGGAAGGATCTGAAAAATTTAGATCTTGGAAGCATAGGTTGCAGATGATTCTAGACGAGAATGATCTCTTAGAACATGTTACAATGGGTGTACCTGAACCAGAGGAAGAAGAGAAAAAGACCAAGCACAAAAAGAATGAAAAGAAAGCAAAGAGAATCGTGTCAGATTCAGTAAATGATCACTTGATCCCTCATATATTCGAACTACAAACAACAAGGAAAATGTATGAAGCACTCAACAGATTATACGAAAGCAGAGACATTAGCCATAATCTTGCCTTAAGAAATCAACTTCGTAATATGAAGATGGAAAACTCATAATCTATCTCATCCTATCCTATGCGAGTTTCTCATATTAGAGATCAACTTGCAGCTATTGGAGATGTCATTAATGACAAAGAGCTTGTAACCATAACCCTAAATGGGTTTCCAACATTTTGGATTCCTTTTGTACAAGGAGTCTGTGCAAGAAGCAAGTTACCCAAGTTTGATAAGTTATGGGCAGATTGCATAGATGAAGAATCTAGACTTGCAGAACAACATAAGAGATTAATTGTTGACGAAGAGGAAGCTCTTACAGTTCAAAAGAACATAAGAAGTTCCTTCAAGAAGAACAATGAAGAAGCTAACTCCATAAAAGTTCCAGATAAGAAGAAAGATGTTTCAAAGATCAGATGCTACAACTGTCAAAAGTTGGGACACTTTTCCTATGACTGTTCTCAAGGAAAAGGGAAAATAAAGCATCAAGCACATATGGTAGAGGAAGAGGGATCTCCTCCCTCAAATAAAGCTTTAGTAGAAATTGATGATTATGTACTTTAAGTTGAAGATAGTTGATTTGGAGAAAGATAGCAAATGGTGGAGTTCATGGAGCCTCCCCACACAAAAATAAAAGATAAGTATTCATGTTTATTTTTAGTATCTTGTTTACTTTAATACTTTATCATTACAAGTTAGATTTTTGTGAGAATGTTAATTAACCTCGTTTTATTTCAGTGTCTCTGCAAATTTATGAAGGAAGTATCAGAGAAGAGGATAAAAAAGAGATAAAATATTTATTTCAGGTATGATCATTCATGAGAGTGACAAAGGTATGTGTTTAGCTATGATAATAAGGAAAAATTTGGTAATTTCATAGCTAGAGTGAAAAAGAGTTCAAAAGTCTTATTCATGATTAGGGTTTCAGATGTGTACAAGGTTGAACAAGTTTTGCTTAAGAAAAGATGTGTACTACTCTGATAGAAATCATGATATAGTTTTATTTGATTACTGCCTATTGTTAGTGACTAATTGGCTAAGTGACATATCTCAGAAATCATATTGTAAGTAAGTTTACATGTCTCAGAAGAAAGAACTTATGCCTTGAATTGCAAAAGTTAGATAGCATGAGAAAGACTTATGATATGGTGATGGTCAGTGAGAATCAGAAAATATCCAATATTCATATAGGAGCAGGAGGCTCCTAAAGATGCAGAACACAAATGTTCAATATGAAGAGAAAGATGGATACTTAAATATAGTTGATGAGATGCAGTTAACTGCAGGTTGCTCCAGTACCGTTCTTATAGATGTAGAGGGAGCAAGTTGATCCAGTATGAAGTCAGAAAGAAAGAAATGTTCGAACTCAAGAAGGCACCCAGGATATTATAGAAGAGAACTTCAAGGATGATGATTATCAGATGTTACACAGTTAAAGAAGCTCTTAGTTTGGTGCAAGAGGGAGATATGTCTCCGAGTTCGAAATGGAGGATTGTGATTTGGTGTAGCTAGGAAGAGACCTTCATAGAGAAGGAATGAGAAATCCCACAGGTAGACCTTCATAGAGAAGGAAAAGAGAAAGAGACCTTCGTAGAGAAGGAAAAGGAATGGCAAAACTCATAGGATATCTTCTATGTGAAAATAAGACATCTTCTCTGTGAAGATAAAACATATTTTGTGTGAAGATAATATATCTTCTGCGTGAAGATAAGAAAGAGTATCTTCTACATGAAGATGAAATAAAGAAAGAGTATCTTCTGCGCGAGGATAAAGAGAACAAAACTTCTTTAATATGGATTCATGGAGAACCAGTCAATGATCGTGATGCCAGATGACCAAGTGGATTATATTGATGCCTCATGTTATCCAGTTGGTGTTGTTACCCAGTTGATGATGTTACCCAGTTGATGATGTTATCCAATTGATGTTGTTTTCCAAGTTGATGATGATTATCCCGTTGATGATATTGCCCAGATGATATTGTTTAGTTGATGATGACATCTAATGACCTGCCAAAATATAAAGAATATCCTTCTTGTTAAGAGGGAGTGTTGAAATATTGTGTAGCTACAAAGAATATTCTTATCCCCTTTGTGGATTGGTCAAATCCTAAATGTAATATGCAAATTAAGAAATCACCCCCCAAGCAAATTAGAGTGGTTCTAACTACCCATAAAGAGAAGTCGGCCTTGCTAGTGAAGAGACACCTCCTTTCAACGCTTGCTAGTTTGTATAAATAAAGGAAGCCACAACCTCATTTGTTCACTCACTCAGTTCACTCATCTAGTTCTCAAGTATTGAAGGAAGTTGCAATTACCAGTTGTCGGAAGAAGGAAGAGAGAGAGACACATTGCTTGGGAGAGGATATTCTCTAGTGTTTGGTTTATTGTTTTGGCATTGGATTGGTTATGGTTCTTTAATTATTTTCTGGTCTAGCATCATGGTAGTTTGTCTCTCGTAGAGAGAGAGTTATTTTGGTAATGTACTTGGTTATTGAATCTATATTAAATAATTTTTTCTGGTTTTTCTTCCCCTTGCGGGTTTCCCAGGATAAGTGCTTGTGTATCTTGTGATTGTATTTCTCTCAGTGATCCTATCTATGCTATTGTTATCTAGTAAATTGAAAAGAAACCTAATAATAGCTTAAACCTTAAGAAACCAAATACCATCTCAATCATCCCATACACCATGTATCATAGGATATACACAATGAAGTACTTCACCAAATCATCTACCAAGATCATCGACATATGCCTCCAACCACACACCATATCATCAACCATATGCCTCAAACATGTGCCATATCACTTATGATATGTCTCAATCAATTACCATAACCATGTGCCAATATATCCAAGATATGCACCCATAATGTACCTCAACAGATATACCTCAATCATCATGTATCATACATCCACGATGTGCCTCAAGGAATATATCAAAACTCAGAATGTCTTGCCTCAAGCATGTTCCACAATATCACCGAGATGCAACCTCATAACACATAGAATAACATACCTTTTACATCTATAACTGATATGGTGCCTTTAATGCTAATACACATACCTGTAGTAGTACCTTAGTCCTCAAAAACTAGGAACAAACATCCTCCTTCGCTTCTATCTTGTCCTCGGGGGATGAAGACTACCTGTCACGCGGGGCCTCGAGTGACATGCCCTAGGCAACCCGCGAGGGTGCCTTGCGGGCACCCTCAAGATGACCCGCTAGGGCCTACTTAATTAGGGTTAGAGAACAACCCTAAGACTTTACAGATCTGAAACTTTCACTCTTTCTTCACACTTTCTCCGTTGCCTCAGACTTTATGTCATATTCACCAATAGACCAAAATATTAGACCATAACATTCACAAGATAGATATTCAATGTAATTGTGTGTGTACTTATGAGAGATTCCTTGAGGTGTATTTATACCTTTTCTAGATAACCTCTTTCCTTAACTTTAGGGATTATTGACTTTCTTGTTACTACCACTTTACCCTTTCATTAATTGACTTGTAACCAACTAGGGGCTTATTGACCATTCTTCGGGGATTCCAACTTCACAAGGCCATAACTCCTCAACTGTGAAAAACCACGTGCATACCACCTATCATCGAAAAAAACATGACGAGTATTATCCATCTATGTCTATCTTACCTGCATTTACATTGTCCTTCATGTCCATATTCCTCAACTAACTTCGGGTTAACTTCGGGTTCCATAAACACACCTCTAGGGCTCCTTGTAGCCTTCTTCAAATGCACCCAACTAAATCACCATAAATCTCGATCATACAAATGACAATCAAATGTCCAACAGTCTCGTCCACATCTATGGACCTCTCCAAGGGTTGACATCAATCTCCAAGGGTTGACGTCAATGACAACCAACTGTACACACCAACTGTCCAACGATCCCAACTATGGGGAAAACTAGCAAACAAGGGTTAATTATTCAGCTCAAAAAATCTAGAAAATTAATTACAAGAGTGTCAAACCTAGAAACTTCATCCACCATAAAAATATGCTTGGATTTGAGTCTATGGCTCTTTGGAACTCGTTCTTCTCCTCATGGATCTATTGTTTGCATACTGCAGCACTTGTAGGTGTGGTTGTAGGAACTCACGACCCTCGCGATATGGTTGTGTCTAGATTGGGGAGGCTACGACCTATCCTTTCCTCCCACTTGGCTTCCACACGGCCCCAAACTCGTCCCTAACTCAACCCTTACAACAACCACGACCCTCACAACCTTCACACGAAGAGACTCGACCCAAAATCCGTGCCCTAGCTCATGACTTGGCAAGAAATGAATTCTTGTGGCCTTCCTATATCGCTCTTGGCACCTATAACCTGCAGGGAATAAACCCTTACTTTCCCTCTTTTCAATTTATAGCTTAAAGCCCTCTAGTGTGACTTCCCAAATTGATTTCTCCTCAAGCCACCTCCTCTGCTTATAAATATTTGGCTAGTTGATTCAACGGTGGAGATTATATCTCCAACATGTTAGATCAATGGCTATGATCTAATATGAAACTCACTTTGACTTTTGAATGAGTCCAAAATATGTTTCTCAGAGAAGGTTAACTAATACTGATTAATTATTATCATTCCCCAAGTTTAAACTTAGGAAATATTTAAATGACAATAATAAGATTAATTAATCACATTTTCCTAAGTTAGATTTAGGAAAAATTTAAATGACTTGGAGAAACATCAATTCATGTGTGCTTTGCTTGCATGACACCTTGCCTAAGCAAAGAACACCTTTCCGAGATACAATATTTCAACACTCCCTCAAGTTAGCGAGGAAGGTGTTGTCCACTATTCCCATCTTATCCATGAAGAAGACAAACTTGCCTTTCATCAAGGCCTTGGTGAGAATATCTGCCACCTGCTCATATATAAACACATACTATAGTTGAAATGTACCCTTATGTACACAATATTGAATGAAGTGATACCTGATGTCGATGTGCTTCGACCTATCATGGAATACTTGATTCTCAAATAGTTTTATGCAACTCTGATTATCATAGTGTATGACGGTCGGTTCTAGCTCCTGACTGAACAATGCCTCTAGCATTTTTCGAAGCCATATGGCCTCACATGCTTCCATGCTTGTTTCCATGTATTTTTCTTCCATATAACTCAATGCAACAAACTTCTGCTTTCTACTGAACCAAGAGAAAATCCTCGATCCCAAGTTGAAACAACACCCTGAAGTGCTTTTCCTGTCCATTGCATTACCTTCCCAATTTGCATCTATATAGCCCATCAACTTCACTCCATCTCCCCGAGCATACCTCAAACCATACTCAACTATGCCACATAGGTACCTCAATATATGCTTCATTGTTTTCCAATGTGTTTTCCTAGGTTCAACCATGAACTCACTGAGAGTATTCACAACAAAACAAATGTCTGACCTAGTATTGAATAGATACATGAGAGAGCCTATCAACTGCCTGTATACGGTGGGGTCTATTGCCTCCTGCTTGGAATCATATATCTTCTTCTAATTATTAACCATGGGTGTAGACATCGACCAACAATCCTGCATCCTAAACCTCTTCAATATCTCTATTGTTTATTTCCCCTATCCTAGGAAAATCTCTCCATCTCATTGCCACACCTCCAATCCAAAAAAATAGTGCATCAATCTCAAATCCTTCATATCAAACTCCAAAGCAAGATCCCTCTTGCAATCTGCAATAAGCCTATGTGAACCTATAAAAAATATATCATCCACATATAACATGAGAATGAGTGCTCTCCCCTTATCATGATATAATAGAGATTTGAGTTTGCCTCATTCTTCATGAAGCCCATGCCCTGCAAGTAACTATCAATGCACTCATACCACACTCTGGGTGCTTGCTTGAGCCCATACAATGCTCTCTTCAGTCTACATACACGGGAATCCCTCCCATATACCTCAAAACCCTCTGGCTATTCTATATACACTTCCTCCTTAATAACTCCATTGAGGAAAGATGTCTTGATGTCCATATGATGAATCTACCAATCCATCTTCTCTGTAAATGAGATCACGACCCTGATGGAAGTATATATGGGTACCGAGGCAAATGTCTAGTCATAGTCAACGCCCTCTTTCTGAGAGAACCCCTTAGCCACGAAATTGGCTTTGAAATTCTCAATGCTGCCATATGCAACATGCTTGATCTTATATATCCAACGAGATCCAACCAATTACTTGCCCTATGGTCTTGGCACCACCTTCCATACATCATTCTTCATGATGGAGGCATGCTCCTCTACTATGTCATCTCGCCAAACCTTTTTCTCCGATGCCTCTTGAAAACTGGAAGGCTCCCTGTCAATGATATCACTCATCAATGCCATATACCCTAAATATCACTTTGGTGGACTTCTCTGTCCGACACTCGTCCTAGGAGCACCCACAAACTCCTGAGCATCTTCTGATGTCTAAGAAACCTCTCGGTTCCTCTTCTTCCTTGCAGTAGGAGGTACAGTCTCAGTGGGTGAAGCTTCTTGCTCCTCATCCTGCTCCACTGCTTGAGTACTAGTCCCTATACTTGTCCCTATGACCTGTACCTGTGACTCCTCCTCCTTTGGAGCTACCAACTCTTGATCCCCTGCTGCTTCCAGTACATCATAAGACTTCCTGAAATCCTTCTCCTCCTTGAATCTCACATCCCTTTTGACCATTGTCTTATTTAATGCTAGAGCATAAACTTGATAGGCCTTCGAAGTTTCATTGTAGCCAACGAAGATTCCCTTCTCAGCGGTGGAATCGAGCTTCGACCTCTTATCTTAGGGAACATGACAATAGACCAGGCAACCAAAAATCCTGAAATGACCAACTTCCAACTTCTTCCCTGTAAATGCTTCTTCATGAGTCAATATCTCCAACACTTTGTGAGGACTCCTCTCCTATATATATATACTACAATACTACATGCCTCTTCCCATAAAAACTTGGGTAGATCTTGGTCATACAACATAGCTATAGTAGCACCAACAATGGCCCTATTCTTCTGTTCTGCTACCCCATTTCGCTGAGGGTTGTAGAGAACTGTCAATTCCTTCTTGATCCCTACCTGGGCACATAATCCTTGAAGGATTTCCTCGTGTACTCACCTCCATTATCTGAAATGAGAACCTTTATCTTCCTTTCTGTTGCATTCTCCACAAGAGCCTTAAACTCTTGGAAGCGACTGAAGGCTTCATCTTTGGCCCTCATGAAGTAGATCCAGGTTTTCTTGGAGAAATCATCAATGAATGTGACAAAATACTCACATCCCGTCAAGGATGCTAAATACATAGGCCCGCATACTTTCCCAAGGCACACCCTTTACACACTTCATTGTGCTCGTAGCTTAACTCTCGAAGGCCATTCACTATCTCCTTTAGCATGTTATTTTCCCCATGGTGTAAGTGAGACATCCTCCTATTCCACAACTCTCCCATATCCTTATTATTGTTGATCAATTCTTTAGGTGACTCACACTGGAACATGTATATCTTGCGTGACATGATCCCTATCATATTGGCCTACTTCGACCCCTTGGGGATGATTCGGTCCTATGAATGAAACATCATACCCCTTGTCCTAAAGCGTCAAAACTATTATCAGGTTCTTTGTCATCCCTGATACAAACAACACATCTGTAAAATTGAATGTCTTTCCTGACTCCCTCTGAAAGGTGACTATCCCTCGTCCTATTGGAGTACATTTGGACTTATTCTCCATTTCTATATCAAAATTCATCTCCTCCTCTCTGAAACCAGAGAAGTGTTTTCTAACTCCTGTCATATGATATGACGCACCACTATCAATATACCACACCCCTATGGCATGTGTGCCTGATTTTGAGAGGCAAGCAATGAGTGAGAAATCCTAATCAAAATTGGAACAAAACTCATCAATGTTTGTTGAAGCTACTATCTAAGACTTCTTCTTATCCTCCTTCTTGTTAGGACATTCACTAACATAATGTCCTAGTTTGTGACAAATAAAACATTTGACTTTTCTCATGTCATGTTTCTTCTCTCCCTTGGAGGTCTGCCCACTACCTGAGCCTTTCTTGGTTTTATATTTGCCCTTTCCCGCAAGAGAAATTTTCTATTCTTCCTCACCCTTATGATGACTGCTGCTACCACTGAGAGATGATAATCTCAACTCTTCTTGCATGAAGTCATCCCACAATCGATCCCATTTTGGAGTGTGTTACCTGGCAACAATGCCTTTCACAAAGACATCCCATGACTTGGATAAGCCATTCAAGGCTATCCTCACAAGTTCAGTGCCATCCACAGTTTCTCCAACAACTGCCAATTCATCCTTTACTTGTCTAAGTTTGGTGAGGTAGGAGGATACACTTTCCCCCTTTCCCATTTTGGTATTTTAGAGTTTCTCCTTCAAAACCATCTTTCTATTGAGGTTTGAATTCTGGTACAGTTTGATGATGGCTTTCCACATCTTCTTGGTTGTGTCCAATCCTAAGAGGTGAGGGAGAATACGGTCCTTTACCCCATCCAAGATGATATTCCTTGCCTTGGAATCATTCTTCTTGTGAGCTTTAGATTGTTGTGCATTAGTTGGAACTGCAATAGTCTTCTTTGCAAATTCCTTGAGTCCATACTCCTCTAATGACAACACTATACGCTCCTTCCAAATACCAAAGTTAGATGCCCCATCTAACCTATCTTCAAATATGATATTTGAGATTGACATTTATTCGAAACCCTGCTATCACAACCTCCTATATATGAAGAATACTGCTGACCAAAAAGTCTTGTGTAAACCCTTGGCTTCCTTCTCAGAGGCAAAGCTCTAATACCATGTTATTTTTCTTTATTCCCAACAAACTAATTTCTGATTCCAATAAAATATTATACCCAGAACAAGAACAACAATTTATGGACATCGAAAATACCCTAGAAACCCCAACTTCGGGGAAAACCAACAAACGAGGGTTCATTGTTCAGCTAAGCAAATCCATAAAATTAATTACAATAGTTCCAAACGTAGAAACTTCATCGACCAGAAAAATATGCTTGGATTTGAGTCTATGGCTATGTATAACTCGACCTCCTCCTCACGGATCTGTTGTTTGCATACTGTAGTGGCTGTAGGAACGGATGTAGGAGCTCACGATCTCCATGTTCTGGTTGTGTTTGGATTGGGGAGGCTATGACCTACCCTCCCTCCCGTTCTGCTTCCACATGACCCCAAACTCTGCCCTCCAACACCCTAAATCGACTCTTATAGCAACTATGGCCCTCACGACCTTCACATGAAGAGACTCGGCCCCAAACTCATGCCCTAGCTCACAAATTGCTAGGAAATGAAGGCTTTTGGCCTTTCTATCTCCCTCTTGGCACCTGTAACAAGTAATGAATAAACCCTTACTTGCCCTCTTTTTGATTTGCAGCTGAAAACCCTCTGGTGTCACTTCCCAAATCAATTTCTCCTTAGGCCACCTCCTCTGCTTATAAATATTTGGCTAGTTGATTCAACGATGGATATTAGATCTCCAAAATGTCAGATCAATGTCTATGATATAATATGAAATTCACTTTGACTTTTGAATGAGTTTAAAAGAAGTTTCTTAGATAAGGTTAACCAATATTGATTAATTATTGTCATTCCTAAGTTTAGACTTAGGAAATATTTGAATGACACTAATTAGATAAATTAACCAGATTTTCCTAAGTTAGAGTTAAAAAAAAATTAAATGACATGGAGAAACATTAATTCATGTGTGCTTTGCTTGCATGACACCTAGCCTAAGCAAAGAACACATGTCCGAGCTACAATATTTCAACAATACACACCATGTACACCAATGTGAGCATGGAAAAAAACTCCAATATATATAAGAGAACTAAGTTACACAATAAATCCTTAAAGAATAGGACAACCTCCCCCAAATATCCAAATACATTCATTACAATTCACATCTCAATAATGAATACATGATCTCTATATATACCTATTCACAAACTACACATGAGGCCCCTTTACTATTAGGATGATACTATTACATATATATTTACACATTACATGTACATTTATCCCCATATATGCCCTCCCTTGGGGTCATATTATATACATTTAATCCTATATATGCCTCGCTTGGGTCATAACATACTTTAATGCTACATGACAACTAAAAAGTTAGGTATAATAATAGAACCAATGAATCCATCCTAGGATTTCATCAAAACAAAACATTCTACCTTTGTGCTTAGTTATGAACCAAAGAAAAAGTACATTGAGCAAAAAATAATCATGAGCTTGGAAAATAATACAACATAACTAAATATAGAATCAAACTCATCAAGGTGGGAAGGAGGAAAAAGGTCATGCTAAGATGTGTCCCTACAAGATTTCTCTATCCATATTCGAATAAGGTTGTGATAAGATGAAGGATCATAATGCTGACTCAAAGGCTTCAAAGAATGGCTACCTTGGCTTTCATCACTCCCTGAGGTTTGAGAAGGAATCATAAGAAATCTGAACCCGATGATTATTCAAGGAGAACATGGATTAAAAATGGGACATGGATTTAGATCTTAAGATTTTTTTTTTCTCCCAACTCATGGCTTGTTGTCCTTTTATATGTGGTTGGAAATTCCTACAACAAACCATATGTTGCAAACAAATTTTCCCCATAGATAAGTTAGCATCAAAAACATAATTTCTAGTTGTATCTTCAGTGATATAGCAAGATGGAGAAATATAAGGATGGATATATTCACTATTAAATTCTTGTTGTCCTCGGAATCATGCTCTTATAAGATTTTTCACTGAAATATAAGCATAAAGGTGGTTGAATATCTTCATAGAATAACTCCAAGTGCTCAAAATAATATGTATCACAACTTCTAGGAAATGGTTGGAAGTCATCGTGAGAATGTTGTAATGAATCACTCCTAGATGGTTGAATCAATTCTGTGAACATAGATTCATCTTCATATTGTCAAAAATCCTAATCAATAATGCCTATGAATGTATGTTCTAAGGGAAACAATTCTGCATTCTTCATTCTAGGTCCATTATCGTCGTCATAAAGGGGATCTCCATCAAAAGAAAAACAACTTACATTCCATCTATGTATTCCATCATGTATAAAATTATCAATGCAACCATCATGCTCTTTATTAGATGAAAAACTTACTACATCCAAGGGTTCCTCCAAAACGTTTTCACTTTCTAAGTCAAGAAAGGATGCATCGTAGGAATCAAAAACCTAGAAAAGGGTACAACTTACCATATTATCATCTTCATGTGAAGGAGGGGAGGAATCTTGGGTGACTTCATCTTCATCAAATGGAGGAGAAAATGCCAACATATCGTCTTCATGAGGAGTAGTACTCTCAATAAGACCTTCTTCATGGACTTGGACTTCAACATGATGTGCTTCATCCAAGCCTTCTTCTTCAATAGATTCACGAGGTAGCTCTTGTTCTACTTCATGTGCTCAATGAATTTCCTCAAGAATCACTTCTTCTTTCTCTTGTTCTTCGATCAAATATTCATTGTCTTCAATAGGATTAGAAAAGAATCTCTCTTCTTGGAGGGATATTATAAGATCGTGAAGAATATCTTCATATCTTTGAGTTCTTGGGGCCCAACACTTGAGAAATTATTCAATGAAAACTGTGAGAGAAGGTATGCCCTTTGGACTAAGAGGGTTTTTAACCCAATTCTTTTGTCTTCCTACCAGATAAATTAAAAAGAATCTTATTAGCATATCTTAATGTGTCACATTTATCTCTGAAGTGTGTTTCAATAATTTCACAACATGATCAAATCTTGCAAGAAAACAAACCCTAATGTCTATAGACTCATAAACCCTAGGTGTCATTTCCCTTCTTCTAGGATGTCTAATTCAAGATCTAATTGAACTAGATCAAAACCTAAGGTCTATTGACTCATAAACCCTAGGTCTGTAACTAGCTAAAGACTAACCCTAGGGGATACAAACCTTTAATCCCTAGACTAGGTCTTTAAATGCTTCAACAAATTAAGATGAATGAAAATACAGAGGGGGATAAAGACTTTTAATCCCTCTTAGGGTTTCAAACAAAAACCTAAAATACAAGGTAACATGCAAAAATTAACAATCTAACATAACATTCACCATAATATTCCATGGATAAGCCTTTAAACTTGAAGAAGAAGACTTACTCAACTGATTCACTATGCATGAAGAAACCCTAGCTCAAAAATCATCCACCAAAATAAGAGAAAGCATCCACATGATCATCCTTCCAAAGGTGCGCACAAGTACTCCATAGTGGAAAATAAGTGAAGAGAGAAAATCAAGTGTTTTTGAGGAGTGGTGAGTTATGATTTGAACAAAATGAAGCACTAGCCTCTTTATATGAGGCAACCCTAGTGCATTAGTCCACAATTAGCCATAAAACCATAATAAATCCATGATACAAGTGAGATATCTCTATGCCAACCCCTCAAGTAGCCTCAAATTCTAATATACAATGAAAATGATACATAATGCCTCCTCAAAAGGTAGCATGTGTGGTGTATAAGCCTCAAAAGGCTATGACATCATCCTCCCAAAGGTGAAAAGGTGCCTCCCAAGGCCACATCTCTCCATGAAAGGTGCAAGCAAGATCAAAGGTCATGTCTCTCACCCAAGGGTCATGTCAACATGAAGAAACATCCCTCCATGCTAGGATGGCTCACCCTCACCAAAACATGACGTCATCGCCATGTGTGGAACGTCCAAGGGCTAGTGTGTGATGTCATAGGTGAAGAAGGCTCGATGACCTCTCCCAAGAGGTGTATCATCATCTCCAATTTCAACATCATCAAACCACACCCTAATATGATTTAGGATGTCTCTCCCAAGGTGAGG
>ML803130.1:60358-76079 GCA_009831015.1 Picea engelmannii
TGCCCCTTTGAGTCTTTTTTGTAGGTGCCACCATAATCCTAACATTTTGTGTTGCAAGGTATCTATTAGTTCGCATGATCTCATAGTCCTGAAGAAGCGGTGGATCAAGCTTGTATCCTTCATTTCTTCAATCACCAAGAAAGGCATAGTCCCTCTTCCATCCACTTGAAGACCCCATTTCCCAAGGGTTTCAAGCACTTCAAGTTTCTCTCTCTACTCTTCAGAATTTCTTACAATTTTCTAGTTACTTGGTTACTTACATGAAAAAAGGAAATATGGTATAAAAGCTCATCATTACTTTGGATGGTCACTTTTTTAAGTCTACTAATTGATTAGAGTTTCATATTTTAAGAAAAGGTAGATTTGGTACAATTTTAGACACTTTTATGCTAGTTTCAATTCATATCTTTAAAAGCTGAAAGTGTAATATATTGTTGGGCTTTTCATTTCAATATCTAGCAAAATTAAAAGTTCTTTTCATTTCTGTCCTAAAACAACATTATAAAATAAAAAAATTCCGAATTTTTTATAGTGCTTTTATCCATTAGATAACTTGAGTTTCTTCTTTAAGATTTTCAAGCAATTTTATCTACCCCCTAAGCTATTTCAAAATCATTATAGGAATATTTTGGGGTATTCTTCTTGTTGATTTTTGCAGGTTATTGGACAACCAATGAGAAACGCTTTCCAATTTGGATGAGTTTGGAGCATTCAAGCAATCAAGAGCTCTCTAACCTCTTCAAAAAACCATAAAATTCTTCAAAAAACACTTTACTCGATAAAATTTGCAAGACCTTTAAAATACAAAAGAATTTACCTTTTGCATTCGTTTAGATTGCTTTAAGTGATTTTCTAATATCTTTTGTTTTCTGATTATAAACAGGTCATTATAAAGAAAGGGAGAAGTTATAGCTGATTTGGACCAAGTCAAAGATTTTCAAGCCTCAAAATCCAGCCTTGAACCTCTTCTCTTCAAATAAAACCTTGTATCACTTGATGATCTTGCTCAAACAAGATCACAAGTCACCAAATAAAAGTAGAGTTTTGTTTTAGGCATTAGTTCCTTTCCTTGATCCATTTCTATAAGGATTATTCAAATCTCTATTACAACAAATAGATTATTGTAATAGGAATTAATAGAATTGTGCCTCATAGTGCCCAGTTTCATGATCCCCTTTAGGGGGATTGATGGTCTGGTTGTGTACTTTCTTTCCTTATTGGTTTCTTTCTTTTAATTTTCAAACACACAATCTAAATGAATTAATCAATCTATCTTAACCACAAAACCTAGATTAGTTTTATTTCGAGAAAGTAATCTTTTAATTGCTAGTTTAGTTTTCAGTTTTGATTTTTTTTCAAAGTTGGCAAATAAACCATCCCCTCATCTCCTCGCAATAGGTTGGTTAGTGAAAAGTAGTTCTAAATAGAAAAATCTCAATAGTTTATATCTTAATGCATAGGAAAACACCTATGGGGAGTGTGTGAAGTAAGGCGGGCCCTCTTGGGACTCAGTTTCCCACTCGCTTTGGACATCCGACACCCCTAGTGAACTTACTGGTGGAGCCTTCGGGGTTTCAGTAGGTTCTCAACACATTTCCAAACAAAGAGATAACCTCTAAAGAGGCCAGATATTGTTTCTCAAACACTTTACTTTTAGTGCAAATAAAATTCATCTCATTAATCTACCTTGAATAAAGACAACTTAATAAAACACACGTTCAACAACTTCCCACGATACTTTTAAGGCACTGGTCTTGGTCTTCATACTTTTTTATTGCCACAAGTTCACTGTGGGCATGAATTAATGTTTCATTCATTTATGTTATTGTGATTGTCTAATAAACTTTCAGTTACTTGCAGATATTGTATCCTTTACTATCTTGTGCAAGCATATTTTACAATTGGACATGTTTCTTTTATCAAATCTGATCTTATCCATTGAATGAATGAATATTTAATGATTTAATTAAATTGCCTTATTTTGCAATAAACTCCTAGAATGGTTTCTTTTGCTTAGATTAGCTTAATCCATAGTATTTTGTTAGGGACTACCCCCCTTGGATTTGCTAGGAGTTGGCCTAGACGGAGTCGAGGATCAGGTGACAACACCTTGACTCAAGATTTCCCCCCAAGGACACACTAAGTGGATTGGATATTTCTTCCACGATACCCCAAGTGTGTATAAAGGTATAAACAAGTCCCTAGTCGGCCGTACTAGGTACGAGTAGTACAAATCCATATGGGTTCCTCTCCCTTACTCGCCCAACTTGCTTGACCTCCTCTCTCTCGAGTCTTCTTCTCTAACGTAGGTATATTTGTCTTGTTGTCCATTTAAATTCATTTAAGGTTCATGTGGGCCCTAGCCAAACGATCCCAACCATTAGATCTTTGACTAGATCAATGGATGAGACTTATTATCTTGTTGAGACAACTTATGCTTTCACTTTTTGTAGTTTAGATTACTGGTCCTCACTATATTTTAACACTCCCTCTTAGTGAGGAATGGGTTTTATATAAAACCCAATTTTTCTCGGAAATACTCGAACTTTCCCTTTGGAAATCCTTTAGTAAGGATGTCTACAACTTGTTCATTAGTAGAGACGTACTAAAGCTTTAATGCCCCTTTTTGTACTCTGTCCTTGATGAAGTGATACCTGATTTCAATGTGTTTGGATCTATCATGAAATAATGGATTTTCAAATAACTTAATGCAACTCTGATTATACCAGTATATTATAGTGGGATCCATTTTTGTGTCAAACAGATCTACAAGAATTTTTTTAAGCCAAATAGCCTCACAAATTGCTTGACTAGATACCATGTACTCGGCTTCTGCTGAACTGAGGGAAATTGATTTTTGTTTTCTACTGTACCAAGATACCATGCTGATCCTAAACTGAAGAAACATCTAGAGGTGCTCTTCCTATCAGTTGTACTTCCATCCCAATTTGAATCGGAATAACCCACTAGTTTGACTTGGTCTCCCTGTAAATATTGAAGCTCGTATTCTATGGTACCCTTTAGGTATCTCACGATATTTTTTGTTGCAATCCAATGTACTCTCCTGGGGTCTACCATGTGTTGACTGAGTGTGTTGAAAACAAAACATATATTAGGTATAGTGTTAGTCAAATACATCAAGCATCCAATTAATTGTTTATAAATGGTTGGATTCACCTTATCTAACTCAGAATAATTTAATTTCTTGAGATTAGTAATCATGGGAGTGGCCATAGGTTTACAGTCCTCCATCCAAAATATATTTATAATCTCATTTGTATAATTTCCTTGACCAATGAAAGCTTCACCCTTTTGTTTCCAAATCTCTAGCCCAAGATAATAGTGCATTAGGCCGAGATCTTTCATCTCAAATTCTTCAACCATATTTTTCTTGCAAGCTGTGATTAAAGTTTCTACTCCTGTTAGAAAGAGGTCGTCCACATAAAATAAAAGAATGAGAGTGTTCCCTTCTCTTATGACAAGGTATAGATTTGAGTCGACATCACTCTTGAAAAAGCCAATGCTTTGCAAATAGTTGTCTATTATGGAGTACCAAGCTTTGGATGCTTGTTTGAGGCCATACATGGCCTTCTTTAGTCAACATACATGAATTTATCTGTCGTGGAATTCAAAATATACCTCCTCTTCAATAATCCCATTTAGGAATGCATTTTTAACGTCCATTTGATGTATTTTCCACCTCATCTGAGTGGTAATAGAAATAACGACACAAATGGAGGTGTAACGAGCTACTTGGGAAAATGTCTCTTCATAATCCACTCCTTCTTTATGAGAGAAACCCAAAGAAACAAATCCGGCCTTGTATTTTTCAATGCTTCCATCTACTACATGCTTTATCTTATATATCGATTTGGCGTTGACTACTGATTTGTCATTTGGTCTGAGTACTGTTTCCCACACATCATTCTTTATTATGGAGGTATATTACTCCATCATAGAATCCCTCCATGCTTTCTTTTTAATAGATTCTTCAAAGAAGGTTGGTTCGGACTCGATCATGCTACTCATGAGAACAACACATCCTGAATACCTCTAAGGAGGTATGCTTTTCCTAACCGAGGTCTTTGGTGACTTTACTTGTTCACTGGATTCCTTCAACAATTGTTCGACCCACTTTGGTTTCTTGTTCCTAGAGAGGGTTGGTTGTGTTGATATTATGATAGCTGCGAGAGGTATTAACCTCTATGTGTAACCTTTGACGAGACTAGAATATATTGAGAAGCAAGAGAAACCCTAAAACGTTGGATAATAACCCTAGAAGGAAAGTCAGCTCAATATAATAATTTATATTAAATTATTATCCTCCAGAAGTACAAGTCGAACCAGTTAGGTAACTTGGAAGACTATAAATAAGAAGGCATTAGAGCTCATTTGACACACACTCTCACAACTCACACAGACTAGTGGTGCAGAAGTTTTGGAGTGCAACTACAACTACTGCAACTAGGATTTGGTCTTTGGTTATGGTTTGTACTTTATGCCTTGGTTATGGTTTGGGCTATGTACTTGGTGCGCTAGATTTGGAGAGAAGTATGATACCTTGGTTGGCTATTGGTTCTAAGGGTTTTCTTATGGAATTATTCTATCTGTTAATGTTAAGGTGCTTGGGGGTGGCTTTGGCCTATTGTTGGGTGACAATATTGCTATATTGTCTATGGAAAAATGAGCACATCTCTTTATTTCTAACAGGTTATGGTCCCACACTATCTTCAGATAGTATAACCACTAGAAGATAGATTGGGAAGTTATTCATTAAGCTCGTTTTGGAACTGGTTAGAAATGCATCTAGGTTATCTGATTATGTAGCTGCAACAAACCCTAACCCTTGTGTTTGGGCACTTCTAGTGAAGCATTTGACCTAATTCCTTGACATCCTAATGCACCCTAGCCTAGTGCACCCTAACCTAGTGCACCTCTTGGTACTCTCAGCTATAAAAAATGTCAAGTTTAAATTTTTGGTCAAAGTCAAAGTCAAATCTTGATTGGTCAAAGTCAAAGGTTGACTTTTGGTCAAATTGATTTTGTGGTCAAAGTTGAAATTTTAGAGTTTCTAGCTTGTTGTAATCATTGAATCTTCTGTTCAAGTTTCTAATCTCTTCTTGTCAAGATGGTATCTAGTTTCAGATTGGAAGACAAGTTGGACAATGCTACAAGGTTTCAAAGGTATGCATTTGTATATGCTATCTAAGTTATATCATCTAGCAAAACATGAGTGTGTTTGCAGGGAAAGTACTAGAGACCTTGTCCAAGCTGTAATATTGGATTTAGTGCAATCAGAGGAACAAGCACACCCTCCATAGCAAGTGAGGCTTCAGGTTCCAAGTTTGATTAAATTGTTAAAGCTTCAAATTTGTATATATCAAGGGTGATAGTTTATACATTACAAATTGAGAAAGTAGTCTTTGAAAGGTTCCATTATTTCTAGGTGCAATGAATACTTGACTGCATATGAAAACTATTGATATAGATTCTTATGGTACTTGTTCACAAGATGAACTAACATCTCCTCTAGATAGGTATTTATTGTTTTCTCTTATTATTCTTGTTCCAAGCAGGTACCCTTGTGAAATATGTTTGATGAACAATCCTTGCGGAAGATGTCATAGAATAAGTTTATAAGGATGACACGACTGCTAGATGGGAAAGAATCAAAATAGATAGAAACAAACTTAAAGAGACTCAAAGGAGTCAGACTCAAAGGAAGTCAAGAATCAAAAGGAAACTAGAACAAGCTTGTGACACTTTATAGAAATCAAAGAGAGATGTAGCAGACGGAAACATGGGCTCTCTCAGATGGAGGGAGTTAATCACATAATTCCAAAAGAAGAGCATACATATTTATCATTTAGGCATGAATCCAGGATTAGGAGGGAGATAATCCCCAACAATATGATCCATTGAAGAATCCGTGAATACCATGAAGTATATGTCCATGTTCTTCATTGGAAGTAGCAGCCATGATAAACAACACATGTTCAACTTGACTCTAGAAGAATTCTTCTTCAAAAAGAAGCCTTGAATATCCTTGGTTGTCCATCTAAATTTATGTTCCTATGGTGGAAGGAAAAAGTTGGAGCCTTCAGGAAAAAAGGGCATGTAATCTATAGAAGATTCCATGGACTCTAGCATTGAAGAGAAACATGAGGAAGAACATGAATATTCCAAGAAAGAAAGAAAAGTCAGAACAACCAATTGAAGCAGTTGGAACCCATGAGAAGCATTCAAGTAGAAGGAATGGAAGGAAGGTGTGATGAAGAAAAATGTATGTGAGAATTTGTGAAAAATACTTAAACATTGATAGATACAAGGTGATACACAGGGCTAGAGGGTTCTCCCATAAGGAGGGAGAAGGCTATGATGACAACTTGTTCCAGTAACCAGACATACCTCTACTTAATCCATTATATCTCCTATAGTATCCATGGGTTGGAGTTTACATCAGATGAATTTACATATTGTTCTTCTGAAACAGAGTAATTGAAGAAGAAGCATATGTAGAGAAACCTAAAGGTTTTGAGGTATACCAGAAAGAGAACCTTGAATGAAGATAAAAGAAGACCTTGTATGTATTCAAGAAACCTTGTGCAAAGCCTCTCATGTACAATAGAAGCGTGGTGAAAAATTATTATGACATAGGAAGTGTATTTAAATGATTCTTCAGAAGTCTGGGATGATGGATTGCAAATCTATGAAAAAAACCCATGATGACAGATCTGAAGAAGATGAGAGACCCTGATCTAGTGGACCCATCTCTGTATCGACAAATTGATTGGCTCGTTAATATATTTGGAGAATGCTAAGTCATATATTTTCCTTGTGAGACGTTTGAGTTATGATATACAACTGCATGGATTTATCGATTCAGATTGGGCAGGGAGTGCATATGATAGAAGAAGTGCTACTTGGATATGTTTCAGTTTGAGATTTTCCACGATGTCATGGGCTAGCAGGAAACAAAAGTTTGTTGCACTCAAAATTGCAGAAGCAAAGTATATTGCAGCTTGTGATGCTTGTACGGAAGCAATGTGGCTTCGTAAGATGGTTTCTAGATTGTTTGATCAAGTGTTGGATTCAATCATGATATATTGTGATAATCAGAGCTGTATGCAGATTTCAGAGAACCTAATGTTCCATGATAGGTCGAAGCACATTGATATCGAGTATTATTTTCTCCATGATAGAGTCTAGAGGGGAGAAGTGGTTCTCCAATATATCTTCACAAATGAGCAGATAACAAATATTTTGGAAACTCCTCTGTCCAAGATGAAAATTTTATGTACTTAAGGGACAAGATGGTACTTATGGAGTTGACTTTCTTATTGGAAAATGAAAAGATTAATCCTAGGTTGGGAGGGAGCACTGATATGTTATTGATTTATGGGAAGTCATTTTCCAGTTCAGAAAATGGTCCAGGTTGGGCAGTCACCTTCCAGTTTGGAAAGTGGCCCAAAATTTCAGACGGACAAGAATTTTCCAGTTCAGAAAATGGTCCAGGTTGGGCAGTCACCTTCCAGTTTGGAAAGTGGCCCAAAATTTCAGACGGACAAGAATTTTCCAGTTCAGAAAATGGTCCAAATCGGACAATCATTTTCATAATGAAAATGGTATGATAGATTGTTGATGTACCATAGACAAGGATTCCCCTTGTGGCCAGTGTGGGGGAATGGTCTAGGAAAGTCATTCTTCTTGGCATTCACTTTGAGTAGTGGTCAAGCAGAATGGTCCACCTCTCCGGGTAGCCATTATTTCGAAGTTCAAAGTTGTGAGTAGTTTCAAAGAATGGTCCGTTACAGGAGGTTGGTGTAGGACAATCATTTCCATTAGAAAATGGTCCGAACAATCATTTCCTAGAGCATACTAATTCTCTCCAGGTTACACTGTGATTAGTGCTAGAAGAATGGCCCAATTAGGTGAATGGTTCAGGTTCAACAATGAGGGACAAGAATTCCCTAGGGCACTGTGATTAGTGTCGGAGGAATGGCCCAGTTAGGTGAATGGTCCAGGCTCACAAATTAGGGAAAATTATTATTCTATGCTTGGGAATAATAGTCCAAATAGTCGATGGATGATGTTTTTACTTTCTGAGGGAAGATGCTCTTCCATATCTCATAGATGTGAGTGGAGGAATGGCCCATATGACTCAGTTTATATCATGCTATTGTTATGAAAGTTGATATGATTGTTGTGGAGACTATATATCTACGGATAATAGTTGTATGCTACTTTGGTGGATGTGTTCCACTGGTTTTGACTATGTGTCACTAGTTAGTAGTCTTGTGCTACTAGGAGTGGTTGTGTACTACCGAATAGTAGTTGTATACTACTATGAATAGACATAGTTGTGTTCTAGTGGATGGCATTGCTCTGATTTCCATAGAGACTACCACTAGTGTTGGATATGATTGCCAGATAGATGGATAGTCAGTGTGTTGATGGAAAGGCATTCTCCAGGAAGAGAATGTTCCAGGAAGGATAAATTGTTGGTGGAAAGACATCCTCCCTATATAGGATGGTCCAGGTTGAAATATCGTTGGTGGATAGACATTCTCCCTATGGAGAATGGTCCATGTTGATAGATTGATGATATACGATGGAAACTATTCTTCTAGGACATATGTTTGGATTAGAAGAATGGTCTGTCTCCCTGAGTTCACAGTAATGACCAGAGTGGAGAAATTGGTACAAGACATATATTTTCCCCGAGTTCACAGTAGTGGTTGGAGGGAAAAATGGTCTAGAACAATCATTCTTCTAGGACGTATGTCCAAATTAGAAGAATGGTCCTTGTATCCCATGGCGTGGATTTCATCATCTGTTGGAACAATTATTGTTCTAAGACACATGCCCATATTAGAAGAATGGTCCTTGTATCACTCTGTGGAGTGAGTGACTTATTCAACATCATGCCCAATTACTCAGATAGAGTATGGATTCAAGAGATGATGCAGTTAATGCTATCAAATGATATTGATAGTGATGATGTTGCTCATGAGTTGATCTACGTGATCATGAGATAACTTGTGTGGTTGTGATGATGCTATCGGTTAAATGGTATGTTTTTTTCTCAAGACCATTTCCTCTAATACCTCCCTATCTAGGAGGGATTGTTGATATTATGGTAGCTACAAGAGGTATTAACCTCTATGTGTAACCTTTGATGAGACTAGAATATTATGGGAAGCAAGAGAAACCCTAAAATGTTGGATAATAACCCTAGAAGGAAAGTCAACTCAAGATAATAATTTATATTAAATTATTATCCTCCAAAAGTACAAGTCGACCTAGTTAGGTCACTTGGAATACTATAAATACGAGAGCGCTAGATCTCATTTGACACACTCTCGCAGCTCACACAGACTAGTGGTGCACAATTTTTGGAGTGCATTTGCAGCTACTACAAATGGGATTTTGGTCTTTGGTTATGGTTTGGACTTTTTCCCTTGGTTATGGTTTGGATTCTCTCCTTGGTGCAATATATTTGGAGAGAAGTATGCTACCTTGGTTGGTTATTGGTTCTAAGGGTTTGCTTCTGGAATTATTCTACCTGTCAAGGTTAAGGTACTCAAGGGTGGCTTCAACCTATGGTTGGGTGACAATATTGCTATATTGTCTATGGAAAAATGAGCACATCTCTTTATTTCTAACAGATTTTTATTCTTCTTGTTGATCCATTGTGGGGAGATCTACCCCTTTTGGTGAGGGTTCTTCTTGATCGGAAAATTCTATTTCTGAAATGTCTCTGTCTTGACATGAATTTCAGAGGGCTCTTTCTTCTTCAAATTTCATGTCTTTGCATTATACAGTCTTCTTGGTGGAGGGAATGTATATACTGTAGGCTTTGGAAGTCTCAATATATCCTACCAAGACTCCCTTCTCTGTTGTAGGGTCCAACTTAGTTCTTTTCTTAGTGGGAATATGGCAGTAGGAAACACAACCAAAGATGCAAAGATGGTTGATGTTTGGTTTCTTCCCAATGAATGCTTCTTCAGACGTTACATTTCCAAGCACTTTATGGGGTCTTCTATTTTGAAGATACACAATAGTGTAACATGATTATGCCCATAGGAACTTAGGAATATTCTGATCATGCAACATTTCCTTTGTTGTGCCAACAATGGCTATATTCTTTCTCTCTTAAACCCCATTCTTTTGAGGGGTATATGGGACTATTAGTTCTCCTTTAATCCCATCTTCAACAAATAATTTATTGAAGGCATACGATGTGTATTCTTCCCCATTATCAAATATGAGGGATTTTATCCTTTTTCCTATTTGATTTTCAACAAAAACTTTGAATTCTTGAAATGTCTTGAGCACCTCTTACGAGGTTTTTCCTGTCAAGAAATAAATCCAATTGTTTCTAGAGAAGTCGTCTATGAACGTGATGTAGTATCTAAACTTCCCTCCTATAGATAGTTAAGACATGTGGCCACAGATATCAGTATGAATCAAATCCAGGATTCCCTTGGACCTAGAATCACTCTTGGGAAAGGTGCTCTTACATATTTACCTAGAGCACACGCTTTACACACTTCATGGTGTTCTATGGTGAAAGAGGGCATTCATGTCACAATCTTTCCTAGAATTTTGAGAGCTCCATATCCAAGATGGGCCATGCACCTGTGCCATAACTCACTGTATATGGTGTTGTTATTGCATGCTAGGGCATAGTGAGAATCAAATTACAATTTATACAACTTGTCCTTTCTTACTCCAATGGCTTGTTCAGATCCCTCACTCAAACCTTTTGGTTTAATGTAAGCCCTTCGATCCTTGAAGGAGACTTCATAACCACTATCTTCTAGAGCTGAAATTGAGACCAACTTCTTCTTAAGTCTCGAAACATAGAGGACATCTGAAAGATAAAGGGGTTTACCAGAGTCCCTCTCAAATGTTATAGTTCCAACTCCTTTTGGATGATAAGCATAATCATCGCCAAGCAAAATATCGAATCCGAATTCATTTTTGCTCAGACTGCTGAAGTAGTGTTTGTGACCAGTCATATGACTGGATGCTCCACTATCTATGTACCAAACATCATTAGTTTCAGTGGAAGAAAGGCAAGTTGTGCAGACATCTTCTGCCATTTAATTTCCTTTGGTGAGAGATGTTCGATTTATCCTGGCTCTGATACCTTGTAAAACTTAAAAGAAAATATGCAAATATTGAGTATAACAGAACAACCACTCTCTTTACACAAGATAGAATAAATAAAATTTATTATGTTCAGATTGAAATACAATGCAACCAAAAAATTATCACAACCCTTTTGTTTGACGTATGGATCTGTACTTCTGCGCACCATACCGACTGGTATTTGGCTTCTGTCCACCGTATGAACTGGTATCTGGCTGTATTGATCAAGGTTTATTCCTCCTTTTTTGTATGGACCTAACTCGGCCTTATTCTTTTGTTCCTACTTTTGGTCTGGTGATTATGGCCCTAACTCAGCGTTTCTCCTTGTTGCATTTGTAAGTTTTATCAGTCCCTAGTTGGTTGTACCAGGTACGAGTAGTACAGAGCCATACATAATCCTCTCCCTTACTCACCCATCTTGCTTAACCTCCTCTCTCTGAAATATTATTCTCTAATGTAGGTATACTTGTCTTGTTTTCCATTTAACTTCATCTAAGGTTCACATGGACCCTATCCAAACGATCCCAACCATTATATCTTTGACTAGATCAATGGTTTGGACTTATTCTCTTGTTGAGACAACTTATTATTTCACTTTTTGTAGTTTAGAAAACTGATCCTCACTATCTTTTAACAAAGTCATGTCAAGTCAAAGGACCCAACACTCTGTCTCAAGTGTGAAAAATACTTTGAAAGATGTATGATTTCCTAAGAACCAACATGAAACCATCCTCCAAAATACCTTGTCAAATCTCATCAAGTTCAACCAAGTCAGTCAAAGCCATAAAATCAAGTAAGACCAACAATCAGAAGGGGAAATAGTCCTTATAATCATACAAAGTAAGTCATCACTTAATACACAATCCATATGAACAATTCACATTAGATATCCCCTTCAAACTTCACTTTATGCAATTTGGAAAGTTTAGGTATGGGAGGACCATCAAAAGACCCTCTTAGGTTTGTCGGTACCCAAGTAGAAGGATATTTCCCAAAAAACCCACCTAAGTGTAAGTGTGATAATGAAAAGTGTTGGGATTACTTCGTGGCAATGGGATCATTAACATGCAGGACACCGTGTTTGGTCCATTTCCATGATCAACTTTATAGAGGGAGCACTTTCTTCTTGAGATACCCTTTCCTCAATTATTTTTGCATTCTAAAGCCCTTTTCTTGACTTTTGATATTCATTTATTTCTTTGCAAGTTGATGCAGGAGCATTGCTGCCACTCGCGCAGAGCAAGACCCATCATCATCCAGGAATTTGTACGGGATCTCAACGCTGGCAGTTACAATAGATATTTTGAAGACCACCTTAACTTAGCGCCAGAATTAATCTTTTGATGCACGCTTGAAGTCAGGCCGGAAAATCTGGATGCACGTATGAACGATTACGAGCGAAGTGGGAGTTTCCACTTCGGCTCTGGATTGCGACTAATCCATGATAGCCATAGGATAGTCTTAGAGTAGACACGTAGTCAGGGGGGAACCCTAAGAACCCTTTGAGTTAAATAGATGTTTTGTAAGACCAAATGTGGTTGGTTGCAGAAACTGGCTGCAGGATAGATGTTAGCTGCAAGTTAGTAGGAGATTTCAGTTTTCAATGGTTGTTTTTTATTTCAGTTGTAACCATTTTTCACTTATGAATATAACAGAAGAAAATTTATCTAATGCATGGTGTGAACTTTGTTTGCAATTCTCTGTGTTTGTGTTTTTGTGAGTGAATGGAACTATGAATGTTAAGATAAGTTTCAATTGTTTCTCTTCCGTTGAAGTAGTGCAAGGTGTGCACACAAAATGCAAGGAGTGCGTTAACGGGATCTGTTTCGATTCCGAAGCTCATAAGAGATAACATGAAACTTTCCCTTTGAAAGGAGTGCAAAGAGACTGGTGCAAGGCGTGCACAATCATCCGAAAGAATCTGAACCTTGTGTAAAGATCTGGTGCAAGGAGTGCACAGATCCAAGATTCGATTAAGTGTCGAAGGGACCTTACAAGAAGTCGAAGAACCAGAAAAGGAGAACGCCAGGGGGGAGAGAAGAATTTCTCTTTGAGAAATCATTCAGATTTGCGTCATCGAAATTTCCAAAGCGCAAGGAGTGCATGGGAAATTGAAGTCCTTAAAAGACCAAGCTCAAGAGGGGTAACACTTTTCATAAGTGTTAAGGAGGCCCAAGAATCGAACCTGTCGAAGGAGAAAAGGTTCAAAACCTTTGGACACCCAGAAAACCTTCTAAGTATGAGGAAGGTGTAAGCCCAAAGGAGGAGAGATCTCAACTGTTCGATCCGAACACAAGAGAATCAGAACCGTCCATCAGGAGGGACGCACGACGAACGACCAACATTTCGCTGACTCCCGCTTGGGAGAAGTAAAAAGGTAGAGCACCAAGAATTCACAAGATGCGAAATCGCGAGTTGATCTGAGCCGTTGGAGTCAGGAAATATCTGGACCGTTGATTTTCTAGGGTGAAATATTGACATTTCGGGGATCAAAAGATTGGAGGTGACAAGTCTTTCGACTTCAAAAAACGTGAAGTCCCGAAATCATCGTGACCGTCGGATTGAGGGAGGATTTGGACCATCAGACCTGAAGCATCGTGATTTCGGCTACCGGGAGAACGGAGGTAAGAGAACTCCGATGTTGTGAAACATGAAACATTGACTTGAGCATAGCCGTTGATCAAGGGAAAGTCTGAGCCGTAGATCTCAGGTCATCGTGGTTTCGGCTATTGAAGAGATAGAGGTAGCAGTACTCCCAAAGTTGCGAGGCGCGAAATCGCGACTCACCTTTCATTTAGGCGCGTGGTCACTGCCAATGGTCACAAGGGAGTCATGGCTTAGAAGAGAAGAGCTAGCACCCGTTTGGCATTGAAATTTGAACAACGCTCAGGAGGGGGTCCGTGGATCTCGTACGACCTGTGCCTTTGGAGAAAGGACATGTGTAAGTGAGTTTTGGGTCTAGTAGAGGCCCAGAGAGTCAATCAGACTTGATTTCTTGATAGATCCTAGACTGGGAGGTCACACAACCCTTAGGAGAGAAGGGGGGTTTTCACCAAGTGGTATCAGAGCCGAAGTTTTACTTGCAGACAACAGGAAAAAGAAAGGAGACAAAATAACTCAAAGTTGTACTATGTGTGTGTGACAGGCAATCGACACAATGCCGCTAAGGAGATGAGGAGAGAAACCTTTAGCCAATCGAGCTGCAGAAAGGGATATGAGAGAACTTCGTGCAAGATTAGAAGTAATGGAGGCAACACAAAGGAGAGAATCTGACATTGGAGACGTCAGCAATGCAGAAAGAGAAGAGGCAGTGGGTGAGAATGTCATCGAAGAAGCTGCAGGAGAGGATGTTACTGAGGAACGCTTGCTGAGAGAAGTTGCTAGATTGGGAGGAAGAGCCAAGATAGAGGTCCCAATGTATGAAGACAATTTAGATGTCGAGGAGATGTTGGACTGGATAAGTTCCATGGACAAGCATTTCAACTATGAAGATGTCGATGAAGAGAAAAAGGTGAAACAAGCTGTCACCAGGATAAAAGGACATGCAACACTATGTTGGGATGAACTGTAGCCTGAAAGGAGAAACAAATGCAAACAAAAGATAAAGAGTTAGGACAACATGATATCCAAGTTGAAGGCTAAGTTCATGCCCAAGGATTATCAGATCAATATGTTCAGGAAGATGTAGAACCTGAGACAGAAAGGGATGACAGTTAAGGAGTACACAGAGGAGTTCTATAGGCTAAACATCAGAACTAGACAAAGAGAGAGAGATGAAGAAAAAGTTGCCTGATATATAAATGACCCAAGATATGAAATCCAGGATGATCTCAACATGATGTCAGTAAGAACAATGGAGGATTCTTATCAGTTTGAGTTGAAGGCAGAGGAGATGTTGGCCAGAAAACAACGCCAACGAGGGAGAGGTAAAAGCTTGGTCCCAAGAAAAAGAACGAGATTTACCCATGAAAGAGCACATAAGTCTAAGGACGAGACTGAGAAACCACACAATCACTTGGAAAGAGGAGGAAGTTCCCGAGAAAGACAGGGTGGTGGAATAAATTCTTCTAGAGGAAGTGGAAGAAGAGGAGGAAGCGACATAAGATGTTGTGCCTGTGGAAAGATAGGACACATGTCTTGGGAATGCCCCAAGAAAAAGAAAGGAGGAGGAGGTGAAGCTCACATTTCAGAAGTATAGAGATTCATAGATGTTGAAGTAGAAGGAGCAAAGGATGAAAGATCCCTGATGTTGAGAAAGGTTCTCTTAAAACCAGAGGCATAAATTGAAAGACCGGTGCAGAGGAACAGTCTTTTTAGAACAACTTGCAAGACTAAAGACAGAGTACGCAAGGTGATAATTCACAGCGGGAGCACCGACAACTTAGTATCCACGGATATTGTTGTGCCTCTTCCACCACCTTAGTGAGAAAAATAGAGGTGCTTGCAAGCTCAGTTGGGTCTGCTGAGCAGGACAACTGCAAGGAAAAGAGTTAGGAAAAGAAATAGAAAACAACAACTAAGAATTAAACTAAGAAATGAAATAACAACTAAATTTATGAGCATA
>ML803130.1:81847-93652 GCA_009831015.1 Picea engelmannii
ATATCTGCCACCTGCTCATATATAAACACATACTATAGTTGAACTGTACCCTTATGTACACAATATTGAATGAAGTGATACCTGATGTCGATGTGCTTCGACCTATCATGGAATACTTGATTCTCAGATAGTTTTATGCAACTTTGATTATCACAGTGTATGATGGTTGGTTCTAGCTCCTGACTGAACAATCCCTCTAGCAGTTTTCGAAGCCATATGGCCTCACACGCTTCCATGCTTGTTTCCATGTATTTCGCTTCCATAGAACTCAATGCAACAGACTTCTACTTTCTATAGAACCAAGAGACAATCCCCGATCCCAAGTTGAAACAACACCCTGAAGTGCTTTTCCTGTCCATTGCATTACCTTCCCAATTTGCATCTGTATAGCCCATCAACTTCACTCCATCTCCCTGAGCATACCTCAAACCATACTCAACTGTGCCACACAGGTACCTCAATATATGCTTCGTTGTTGTCCAATGTGTTCTCCTAGGTTCAACCATGAACTCACTGAGAGTATTCACAACAAAAAAAATGTCTGACCTAGTATTGAATAGATACATGAGAGAGCCTATCAAATGCCTGTATATGGTGGGGTCTATTGCCTCCTGCTTGGAAGCATATATCTTCTTCTAATTATTAACCATGGGTGTAGACATCGACCAACAATCCTGCATCCTAAACCTCTTCAATATCTCTACTGTTTATTTCCCCTATCCTAGGAAAATCTCTCTATCTCATTGCCACACCTCCAATCCAAAAAAATAGTGCATCAATCTCAAATCCTTCATATCGAACTCCAAAGCAAGATCCCTCTTGCAATCTGCAATAAGCCTATGTGAACCTATAAAAAATATATCATCCACATATAACATGAGAATGAGTGCTCTCCCCCTATCATGATATAATAGAGATTTGAGTTTGCCTCATTCTTCATGAAGCCCATGCCCTGCAAGTAACTATCAATGCACTCATACCACACTCTGGGTGCTTGCTTGAGCCCATACAATGCTCGCTTCAGTATACATACATGGGAATCCCTCCCATATACCTCAAAACCCTCTGGCTATTCTATATACACTTCCTCCTTAATAACTCCATTGAGGAAAGATGTATTGATGTCCATATGATGAATCTACCAATCCATCTTCTCTGTAAATGAGATCATGACCCTAATGGAAGTATATATGGGTACCAAGGCAAATGTCTAGTCATAGTCAACTCCCTCTTTCTGAGAGAACCCCTTAGCCACGAACTTGGCTTTGAAATTTTCAATGCTGCCATATGCAACATGCTTGATCTTATATATCCAACGAGATCCAACCAATTACTTTCCCTATGGTATTGGCACCACCTTCCATACATCATTCTTCATGATGGAGGCATGCTCCTCTACTATGGCATCCTGCCAAACCTTTTGCTCCGATGCCTCTTGAAAACTGGAAGGCTCCCTGTCAATTATATCACTCATCAATGCCATATACCCTAAATATCACTTTGGTGGACTTCTTTGTCTGACACTCGTCCTAGGAGCACCCACAAACTCCCGAGCATCTTCTAATGTCTAAGAAACCTCTCGGTTCCTCTTCTTCCTTGCAGTAGGAGGTACAGTCTCCGTGGGTGAAGCTTCTTGCTCCTCATCCTGCTGCATTGCTTGAGTACTAGTCCCTATACTTGTCCCTATGACCTGTACCTGTGACTCCTCCTCCTTTGGAGCTACCAACTCTTGATCCCCTGCTGCTTCCAGTACATCATAAGACTTCCTGAAAGCCTTATCCTCCTTGAATCTCACATCCGTTTTGACCACTGTCTTCTTTAATGCTAGAGCATAGACTCGATAGGCCTTCGAAGTTTCATTGTAGCCAACGAAGGTTCCCTTCTCAGCGGTGGAATTGAGCTTCGACCTCTTATCTTAGGGAACATGACAATAGACCAGGCAACCAAAAATCCTGAAATGATCAACTTCCGGCTTCTTCCCTGTAAATGCTTCTTCATGAGTCAATATCTCCAACACTTTGTGAGGACTCCTCTCCTATATATATATACTACAATACTGCATGCCTCTTCCCATAAAAACTTGGGTAGATCATGGTCATACAACATAGCTATAGTAGCACCAACAATGGCCCTGTTCTTCTGTTCTGCTACCCCATTCTGCTGAGGGTTGTAGAGAACTGCCAATTCCTTCTTGATCCCTACCTAGGCACATAATCCTTGAAGGATTTCCTCGTGTACTCACCTCCATTATCTGAACTGAGAACCTTTATCTTCCTTTCTATTTCATTCTCCACAAGAGCCTTAAACTCTTGGAAGCGACTGAAGGCTTAATCTTTGGCCCTCATGAAGTAGATCTAGGTTTTCTTGGAGAAATCATCAACGAATGTGACGAAATACTCACATCCTGTCAAGTATGCTAAATACATAGGCCCACATACTTTTCCAAGGCACACCCTTTACACACTTCACTGTGCTCGTTGCTTAACTCTTGAAGGCCATTCACTATCTCCTTTAGCATGTTAGGTTCCCCATGGTGTAAGTGAGACATCCTCCTATTCCACAACTCTCCCATATCCTTATTGTTGTTGATCAATGATTGAGGTGACTCACATTGGAACATGTATATCTTGCATGACATGATCCCTATCATCTTGGCCTACTTCGACCCCTTGGGGATGATTCGGTCCTCTGAATGAAACATCATACCCCTTGTCCTGAAGCGTCAAAACTATTGCCAGGTTCTTTGTCATCCCTGATACGAACAACACATCTGTAAAATTGAATGTCTTTCCTGACTCCCTCTGAAAGGTGACTGCCCCTCGTCCTACTGGAGTACATTTGGACTTATTCCCCATTTCTATATCAAAATTCATCTCCTCCTCTCTGAAACCGGAGAAGTGTTTTCTAACTCTTGTCATATGATATGACGCACCACTATCAATATACCACACCCCTATGACACGCGTGCCTGATTTTGAGAGGCAAGCAATGAGTGAGAAATCCTAATCAAACCTGGAAGAAAACTCATCAATGTTTGTTGAAGTTGCTATCTAAGACTTCTTCTTATCCTTCTTCTTGTCAGGACATTCACTAACATAATGTCCTAGCTTGTGACAAACAAAACATTTGACTTTTCTCATGTCATGTTTCTTCTCTCCCTTGGAGGTCTGCCCACTACCTGAGCCTTTCTTGGTTTTATCTTTGCCCTTTCCCGCAAGAGAAATTTTCTATTCTTCCTCACCCTTGTGATGACTGCTGCTACCATTGAGAGATGATAACCTCAACTCTTCTTGCATGAAGTCATCCCACAATCGATCCCAGTTTGGAGTGTGTTACCTGACAACAATGCCTCTCACAAGGACATCCCATGACTTGGATAAGCCATTCAAGGCTATCCTCACAAGTTCAGTGCCATCCACAGTTTCTCCAACAACTGCCAATTCATCCTTTACTTGTCTAAGTTTGGTGAGGTAGGAGGATACACTTTCCCCCTTTCCCATTTTGGTATTTCAGAGTTTCTCCTTCAAAACCATCTTTCTATTGAGGTTTGAATTCTGGTACAGTTTGATGATGGCTTCCCACATCTTCTTGGTTGTGTCCAATCCTAAGAGGTGAGGGAGAATACGGTCCTTTACCCCATCCAAAATGATATTCCTTGCCTTGGAATCATTCTTCTTGTGAGCTTTAGATTGTTGTGCATTAGTTGGAACTGCAATAGTCTTCTTTGCAAATTCCTTGAGTCCATACTCCTCTAATGAAAACACTATACGCTCCTTCCAAATACCAAAGTTAGATGCCCCATCTAACCTATATTCAAATATGATACTTGAGATTGACATTTATTCGAAACCTTGCTATCACAATCTCCTAGATCTGAAGAATACCGCTGACCAAAAAATCTTGTGTAAACCCTTGGCTTCCTTCTCAAAGGCAAAGCTCTAATACCATGTTATTTTTCTTTATGCCCAACAAACTAATTTCTGATTCCAATAAAGTTTTATACCCAGAACAAGAACAACAATTTATGGACACCGAAAATACCCTAGAAACCCCAACTTCGGGGAAAACCAACAAACGAGGGTTTATTATTTAGCTAAGCAAATCCATAAAATTAATTACAACAGTTCCAAATGTAGAAACTTCATCGACCAGTAAAATATGCTTGGATTTGAGTCTATGGCTCTCTATAACTCGACCTCCTCCTCACGGATCTGTTGTTTGCATACTGTAGTGGCTGTAGGAACGGATGTAGGAGCTCACGATCTCCATGTTCTGGTTGTGTTTGGATTGGGGAGGCTACGACATACCCTCCCTCCCGTTCTGCTTCCACATGACCCCAAACTCTGCCCTCCAATACCCTTAATCGACTCTTATAGCAACTGTGGCCCTCACGACCTTTAGATGAAGAGACTCGGCCCCAAACTCATGCCCTAGCTCACAGATTGGAAGGAAATGAAGGCTTTTGGCCTTTCTATCTCCCTCTTGGCACCTGTAACATGTAATGAATAAACCCTTACTTGCCCTCTTTTTGATTTGCAGCTGAAAACCCTCTGGTGTCCCTTCCCAAATAAATTTCTCCTTACTGCTTATAAATATCTGGCTAGTTGATTCAACGATGGATAATATATCTCCAAAATGTCAGATCAATGTCTATGATATAATATGAAACTCACTTTGACTTTTGAATGAGTCTAAAAGAAGTTTCTTAGATAAGGTTAACCAATACTGATTAATTATTATCATTCCTAAGTTTAGACTTAGGAAATATTTGAATGACACTAATTAGATAAATTAACCAGATTTTCCTAAGTTAGAGTTAAAAAAAATTTAAATGACATGGAGAAACATTAATTCATGTGTGCTTTCCTTGCATGACACCTAGCCTAAGCAAAGAACACATGTCCGAGCTACAATATTTCAACAATACACACCATGTACACCAATGTGAGCATGGAAAACAACTCCAATATATATAAGAGAACTAAGTTACACAATAAATCCTTAAAGAATAGGATAACCTCCCCCAAATATCCAAATACATTCATTACAATTCACATCTCAATAATGAATACATGATCTCTATATATACCTATTCACACACTACACATAAGGCCCCTTTACTATTAGGATGATCCTATTACATATATATTTACACATTACATGCACATTTATCCCCATTTATGCCCTCCCTTGGGGTCATATTATATACATTTAATCCTATATATGCCTCACTTGGGTCATAACATACTCTAATGCTACATGACAACTAAAAAGTTAGGTATAATCATAGAACCAATGAATCCATCCTAGGATTTCATCAAAACAAAACATTCTACCTTTGTGCTTAGTTATGAACCAAAGAAAAAGTACATCGAGCAAAAAATAATCATGAGCTTGGAAAATAATACAACATAACCAAATATAGAATCAAACTCATAAAGGTGGGAAGGAGGAAAAAGGTCATGCTAAGATGTGTCCCTACAAGATTTCTCTATCCATTTTCGAATAACGTTGTGATAAGATGAAGGATCATAATGCTGACTCAAAGGCTTCAAAGAATGGCTACCTTGGCTTTCATCACTTCCTAAGGTTGGAGAAGGAATCATAAGAAATTTGAACCCGATGATTATTCAAGGAGAACATGGACAAAAAATGGGACATGGATTTAGATCTTAAGATTTTTTTTTTCTCCCAACTCATGGCTTGTTTTCCTTTTATATGTGGTTGGAAATTCCTACAACAAACCATAGGTTGAAAACAAATTTTCCCCATAGATAAGTTAGCATCAAAAACATAATTTCTAGTTGTATCTTCAGTGATATAGCAAGATGGAGAAATATAAGGATGGATATATTCACTATTAAATTCTTGTTGTCCTCGGAATCATGCTCTTATAAGAATTTTCACTGAAATATAAGCATAAAGGTGGTTGAATATCTTCATAGAATAACTCMAAGTGMTCAAAATAAYATGTATCRCAACTTMTAGGAAATGGTTGGAAGTCATCATGAGAATGTTGTAATGAATCACTCCTAGATGGTTGAATCAATTATGTGAACATAGATTCATCTTCATATTGTCAAAAATCCTAATCAATAATGCCTATGAATGTATGTTCTAAGGGAAACAATTCTGCATTCTTCATTCTAGGTCCATTATCGTCGCCATAAAGGGGATCTCCATCAAAAGAAAAACAACTTGCATTCCATCTACGTCTTCCATCATGTATAAAATTATCAATGCAACCATCATGCTCTTTATTAGATGAAAAACTTACTACATCCAAGGGTTCCTCCAAAACGTTTTCACTTTCTAAGTCAAGAAAGGATGCATCGTAGGAATCAAAAGCCTAGAAAAGGGTACAACTTACCATATTATCGTCTTCATGTGAAGGAGGGGAGGAATCTTGGGTGACTTCATCTTCATCAAATGGAGGAGAAAATGCCAACATATCGTCTTCACGAGGAGTAGTACTCTCAATAAGACCTTCTTCATGGACTTGGACTTCAACATGATGTGCTTCATCCAAGCCTTCTTCTTCAATATATTCACGAGGTAGCTCTTGTTCTACTTCATGTGCTCAATGACTTTCCTCAAGAATCACTTCTTCTTGCTCTTGTTCTTCGATCAAATATTCATCGTCTTCAATAGGATTAGAAAAGAATCTCTCTTCTTGGAGGGTTATTATAAGATCACGAAGAATATCTTCATATCTTTGAGTTCTTGGGGCCCAACACTTGAGAAATTATTCAATGAAAACTGTGAGAGAAGGTATGCCCTTTGGACTAAGAGAGTTTTTAACCAAATTCTTTTGTCTTCCTACCAGATAAATTAAAAAGAATCTTATTAGCATATCTTAATGTGTCACATTTATCTCTGAAGTGTGTTTCAATAATTTCACAACATGATCAAATCTTGCAAGAAAACAAACCCTAATGTCTATAGACTCATAAACCCTAGGTGTCATTTTCCTTCTTCTAGGATGTCTAATTCAAGATCTAATTGAACTAGATCAAACCCTAAGGTCTATTGGCTCATAAACCCTAGGTCTTGAACTAGCTAAAGACTAACCCTAGGGGATACAAACTTTTAATCCCTAGACTAGGTCTTTAAATGATTCAAAAAATTAAGATGAATGAAAATACAGAGGGGGATAAAGACTTTTAATCCCTCCTAGGGTTTCAAACAAAAACCTAAAATACAAGGTAACATGCAAAAATTAACAATCTAACATAACATTCACCATAATATTCCACAGATAAGCCTTTAAACTTGAAGAAGAAGACTTACTCAACTGATTCACTATGCATGAAGAAACCCTAGCTCAAAAATCATCCACCAAAATAAGAGAAAGAATCCACATGATCATCCTTCCAAAGGTGCGCACAAGTACTCCATAGTGGAAAATAAGAGAAGAGAGAAAATCAAGTGTTTTTGAGGAGTGGTGAGTTATGATTTGAACAAAATGAAGCACTAGCCTCTTTATATGAGGCAACCCTAGTGCATTAGTCCACAATTAGCCATAAAACCATAATAAATCCATGATACAAGTTATATATCTCTATGCCAACCCCTCAAGTAGCCTCAAATTCTAATATACAATGAAAATGAGACATAATGCCTCCTCAAAAGGTAGCATGTGTGGTGTATAAGCCTCAAAAGGCTATGACATCATCCTCCCAAAGGTGAAAAGGTGCCTCCCAAGGCCCCATCTCTCCATGAAAGGTGCAAGCAACATCAAAGGTCATGTCTCTCACCCAAGGGTCATGTCAACATGAAGAAACATCCCTCCATGCTAGGATGGCTCACCCTCACCAAAACATGACGTCATCACCACATGTGGAACGTCCAAGGGCTAGTGTGTGATGTCATAGGTGAAGAAGGCTCGATGACCTCTCCCAAGAGGTGTATCATCATCTCCAATTTCAACATCATCAAACCATACCCTAATATGCTTTAGGATGTCTCTCCCAAGGTGAGGAGATTCCTTCCCTTTGAGTGACCATCAAGCTATATCTGTAATATCCACCATCTGCTAAGTGTCCAAGGCCTAGGAGATGTGAAGAGGTGCCTCAAGTCTATAAAACTTAAAAGAAAATATACAAATATTGAGTATAATAGAACAACCACTTTCTTTACAAAAGACAAAATAAAGAAAATATTATTATGTTCATATTGAAATACAATGCTACCAAAAAATTATTAAAACCCTTTTGTTTGACGTATAGATCCATACTTTTGCGCACCGTACAGACTGGTATCTTGCTGTATAGGTCAAAGTTTCTCCCTGTTGTTCTGTATGGCGCTAACTAGGCCTTTTTATTATGTTCCTGCTTCTGTTATCCAGGTGGATATCGATGGCCACCCACCTTGTCCAACTCGCTCAAAACAGTTTTCTGGCAATTTTGACAATTTACTATTTTTAGCAATATTTAACTTTCGAGGCCATTTTGAGGGCCTAAATGAATGTTTTTCGGGATCGAGCTTCTCAATGATAGCCAAAGGCTATGATTGATCCCCCAAAAGGAATATCCTCGATGATACCTTTCAAACGAGCTATTGTGTGCCTAAAACGGAGATTGTATGCAAAATTTACGACCCCGGGAAGTTGATGTACTAACTTACCCAAACGGGGCCCACTGACTTTTGGCTTTTCATCTCCTAGGGTTAGGTTTTTGGATGTCTAGGGTGTTTTGACATTCCTGTTTATTGTAAAAAGGCCTTCAGAGCCTCATGGTAATCATCTTCTTGCGAATTAGCACAACTGTCACATTTCTTCTCAAAGATAAGCCACCACCATTCCAACAAGCTTGTTTTCCGCTACATTTTACAGTTTTAGCTTATTTCCTTATTGAATAGAAAACCAGTTTTACTGTATCTCTGTTATTATGTGTTAAGCATATTTTAATAATCTGTATTCATTTCGTTCTGCTCATAAAATCCAGCTCATTCTGTTATAATGATTATGGACCTAACTCGACCTTTATCCTTGTTTCATTTGTGAGTTTTATCAATCCTGTTGTCCACTGAGTTGTACTAGATGGATTTGCAATTGAGCCACCAAAGACTGAGCAATCATATGCTCATAATTTAGTGTTAAGAAATTCAGTCGGTGTATGAGACCACCTTTTTTCCGAATTTCCATCCTTCCAAGGGCATTGTAATAAATGAATTTAGCATGAAAGTTGTAAAATACTATTGGACACCTAAGACCTGAGCACGAGTATGTACTTTAGAGTGATTTTTTTGCTTGTTAATTATTTCTTGCCTGAGAAATTAGGCGATTAATAATTTCTAAGTTTTTTCACTCAAATCACCTCAAAAGATGGAGTATGTGTTGGTGGTTAGGCCTTGGCATGGTATAACCAATTTATAGTGTTTAAATGTATATGAATTCATGTTGAGTCATGTCTATTGAGTCATATGGAAATTGCGCTAAGTCCCCCCAGGATTTTTTAAAGTTTTCAGTCAATAAAAAATTTCCCATAAAATGGATAATTTTAATTGTAAAAGTCAATAAAGTCATAAAAGTGGAATCGGTTGTTGTCGAATGCCATGTTTGTGCTTTTTTTCTAATCCAGAGCACCTCCTAAACCCTTATCCCCCCTTTGTTGAGGCAAAAAAGTGTTTTTAATCACTCAAAATTGATTTTTGCTCTCAAAAAGGTAAAAAAACAAAATAATTAAAGTGCTAAATTTTAGGAAACATGTCGGGGACATATTTCCTCATGTCTAGAGTCCCTAGATAGGTTGGCAAGTTTTTATCCTAGTGAATGCACCTTAGTTGAGTGACATGACAAGCATGTGGCGATCCCAATGAAGCTAGGCACACTTCCTTTATGTGTGGCGCACTAGCAAGAGAGGGGCACTAATCCCTATGTGTAACTCACCGTCGCCTCACCTACCACTCCACTTCCACTCCAACTCACCATCAATTGACTCCAAATCACCCTCACATCACTCCACTACACCTACCACTCACTCCACTCTTTCCCCACTTTACTCATGCATATCCCTATTTCACTAGTGCGCACTTCTCCTCTTGCCATACACCCTTCTCTTGGAGACTTCATCCGGATTGCTATAAAGCAAGCTCGACTCTCCTCCTTTAGACTAGTTGGATCTTGGGTGAGTTGCTTGTTGTATTGTTGTAATATCATTTTGGAATAAATACTTTGGAGGTCAAGAAAGTGTGTGGAGCTACTTTGTGGATGTATTGTCATGTGATTTGATCAAATGAGGTGATGTTGTTCTTGTTTCTTGCATATTCAATTGTTAGATATGCCTTTGGAAGGGTGGTATCATCCCATCAGATAGAATTAAGTCAACTTGTTTGCTTTCTATGATTCTATTGAGTACTTATTTAAAATATTATAATGTGCATGTTTCATTTTGGTTAACTAACGTACCCCTTTGAGCCTTTTTTGTAGGTGCCACCATAATCCTAACATTTTGTGTTGCAAGGTATCTATTAGTTCGCATGATCTCATAGTCCTGAAGAAGCGGTGGATCAAGCTTGTATCCTTCATTTATTCAATCACCAAGAAAGACATAGTCCCTCTTCCATCCACTTGAAGACCCCATTTCCCAAGGGTTTCAAGCACTTCAAGTTTCTCTCTCTACTCTTCAGAATTTCTTACAATTTTCTAGTTACTTGGTTACTTACATGAAAGGAGGAAATATGGTATAAAATATCATCATTACTTTGCATGGTCACTTTTTAAAGTCTACTAATTGATTAGAGTTTCATATTTTAAGAAAAGGTAGATTTGATACAGTTTTAGACACTTTTATGCTAGTTTCAATTCATATCTTTAAAAGCTGAAAGTGTAATATATTGTTGGGATTTTCATTTCAATCTCTAGCAAAATTAAAAGTTCTTTTCATTTCTGTCCTAAAACAACATTATAAAATAAAAAAATTCCAAAATTTTTATAGTGCTTTTATCCATTAGATAACTTGAGTTTCTTCTTTAAGATTTTCAAGCAACTTTATCTACCCCCTAAGTTGTTTCAAAATCATTATAGGAATATTTTGGGGTATTCTTCTTGTTGATTTTTGCAGGTTATTGGACAGCCAATGAGAAACGCTTTCCAATTTGGATGAGTTTGGAGCATTCAAGCAATCAGGAGCCCTCTAACCTCTTCAAAAAACCATAAAATTCTTCAAAAAACACTTTACTTGATAAAATTTGCAAGACCTTTAAAATACAAAAGCATTTACCTTTTGCATTTGTTTAAATTGCTTTAAGTGATTTTCTAATATCTTTTGTTTGCTGATTATAAACAAGTCATTATAAAGAAAGGGAGAAGTTATAGCTGATTTGGACCAAGTCAAAGATTTTCAAGCCTCAAAATCCAGCCTTGAACCTCTTCTCTTCAAATAAAACATTGTATCACTTGATGATCTTGCTCAAACAAGATCACAAGTCACATAATAAAAGTAGAGTTTTGTTTTAGGCCTTAGTTCCTTTCCTTGATCCATTTCTATAAGGATTATTCAAATCTCTCTTACAACAAATAGATTATTGTAATAGGAATTAATAGAATCGTGCCTCATAGTGCCCAGTTTCATGATCCCCTTTAGGGGGATCGATGGTCTGGTTGTGTACTTTCTTTCCTTATTGGTTTCTTGCTTTTAATTTTCAAACACACAATCTAAAGGAATTAATCAATCTATCTTAACCACAAAACCTAGATTAGTTTTATTTCGAGAAAGTAATCTTTTAATTGCTAGTTTAGTTTTCAGTTTTGATTTTTTTTCAAAGTTGGCAAATAAACCATCCCCTCATCTCCTCGCAATAGGT
>ML803130.1:107509-129578 GCA_009831015.1 Picea engelmannii
AGTGAGAAAAATAGAGGTGCTTGCAAGCTCAGTTGGGTCTGCTGAGCAGGACAACTGCAAGGAAAAGAGTTAGGAAAAGAAATAGAAAACAACAACTAAGAATTAAACTAAGAAATGAAATAACAACTAAATTTATGAGCATAAGGACATAGAGACAAAAAGAACAATAAGACCCATGTCACCAATGATAAGGCTGATATTAGTGAAAGAAAACACCGAGAAGCAAGGGGACTATGAGTCCCTTCTTCCTCCAAGGGAGGGCTCTTGGACCCCCACAAGTAAGCTCTTCTTACAACAAATAAAAATGAAAAATGGTGAAAGAACTCTTTGCTAATAAACTCAAGGGGTGAGATGGATTGCACAATGCAATGGTGAAAATATACTCTTGGCAAGGATAGAATCCTGAAGAGAATAATGGCAGCATAACTTTGCTTTGAATTCCTTGAAAACTGAAGTGTATCCATGGCCTTTTTATAGCATTCCTTTGAGCTATTGTTCAACTAGTTTGTAGTGTGTAAAGAGGCTAATTAGGGCATTTCTAGGTCTTTGACCAGCCATCCAATCGAATCCAGTCCAGATTTGAGTGTCAAATCGGCTTGGGAGATGAACCAGAAGTGGGTGGGAGGCCGACCACTCTCATAAATGCGTCGTTTCTTAGGTGCGTGGATTTTTGCGATAATAGTCGTGCATCGTGCGCATGTGCGCGATTTCTGCGTTCCTGTTGCGTGCATGTGCGCGCACGCTCAATATCTTCATAACGCCCTTCATTTTTTCACTATTTTGTATAGTTTTTGACCCTTTATGAATGCTTTGGTGTTAATTCAGGTCCATGGATGACTTCATCACTATTTGACGATGCTGAGTTCTTGTAACCATGTGCGGACGGAATTTCAGTGATAACAGAGATGGTGGATAAATTGGAGCTGGAGACAACTGCACATCCGAAGCGATACAAAGTATCATGGTTGTAGAAAGGACACCAGGTAATGGTTACTAAACAATGCTTGGGTGAATTTAAAATAGGAGGATATAGAGATGAAATTTTGTGTGATGTAATTCCCATGGATGTATGTCATATTCTGTTGGGGAGACCATGGCAGTTTGACATGAACGACATTCACAATGGGAGGAAAAATACATACTCATTAGAGAAGAGTGGTAGGATACACATTTTGCTGCCAATAGGGGAGAAGAGAGTGAAATAGGAGGACAACACAAGCATGCTTCTCATGAGTGGGAAGGATCTCCTGAAATAAGTTAAGGAAGAACATGAGATGCAGTTCACTGTGGTGAGGAAACCCCGAGTTATCCTTACAAGTACATCGATGGATGATTTTCCTGAAGAAGTTTAGGAATTGATGGAAAACTTCGCAGACATAGTGGTGGATGAGCTACCTAACTCATTACCACCCGTCAGAAGTATCAACCACCATATTGACTTGATACCAGGAGCAAGTTTGCCAAACAAAACAACATACAGACTGACACCTCGAGAGAACAAGGATGTAAAGAACCAAGTCCAGGAACTGTTAGACAAGGGTTTGGTCAGAGAAAGCTTGAGTCCATGTGCAGTACCAACCGTGTTGAGTCCAAAAAAAGATGGAGGATGGCGAATGTGTACAGAATCAAGGGCCATTAACAAGATCACCATCATGTATAGATTTCCTTTACCAAGAATGGATTATTTAATCGAATGTTTAAGTGGAGAAAATTTCTTTTCTAAAATAGATTTGAAAAGTGGATATCACTAGATTAGAATGAAAGAAGGTGATGAGTGGAAAACGACCTTTAAGACAGATGAATGTTTGTATGAGTGGCTTGTTATGCCGTTTGGATTAACAAACGCTCTGAGTACTTTTATGAGGCTAATGAATGAAATACTGAAATATTTCATTGGCAAGTTTGTGGTTGTATATCTAGATGATATACTGATCTTTAGCAGGACTAAAGAAGAGAATTTGAGGCACCTGTCACTAGTGATGAGGAGGATAGAACAAGAGAAGCTGTTGATAAATCTGAAGAAGTCCTCTTTTATGAAGGAAAAACTCATTTACTTGGGTTTTGTGATATCTTGAAATGAACTGAAGATGCATCCAAAGAAGGTGAAAGCAATCAAAGAATGGCCATCACCAAGGAGTATGTTTGAAGTAAGAAACTTTCATGGATTAGAAAGTTTCTATAGAAATTTCATCAAAGACTTCAGTGGAATTTGTGCACCAATGATGGATACAGTGAAGAAGCATCACAAGTATTTTAAATGGACAGAGGAAGCCGAGAGAAGCTTCAATATACTGAAGGGGAAAATAACAGAATGACCAATTATGGTCTTGTCGAATTTTGAGAAGATATGTCAGGTAAGATGTGACACAAGTGGAGTTGCAATTGGAGCAGTCTTGAGCTGGGACAATAGACCTGTTTCGTATTTCATTGAGAAGCTTAATGAGACCAAGAGAAAATACTCCACGTATGATAAGGAGTTTTATGCCATAATTCAAGGCTTGAAGAAATGGAGACATTATTTTGTCCCACAAGAATTTTTCTTGTATACCGATAACCAGGCTTTACAATTCATAACTAGGCAGGAAAAATCGAGTCAGAGGCATGCAAAATGGGTTGAATTTATGCAAAATTTTTCTTTTGTCATAAAACATATTGCGGGGAATGTTAACAAAGTTGCTGACGCATTGAGCAGGAGATGTTTGATTTTTCAGGAATTCCAGGTGAAGACCTTGGGGTTTGAACACCTTAAGGACATGTATTGTGATGATACCAATTTCAAGGAAGCATATGAAGCATGTGTGAACCTTGTGATGAGAGACATAAGACAGTGGACATAGTACATGGTTCAAGAAGGATTGTTGTTCAAAGGAAATCAGTTGTGGATACCAAAATGTTCAATGAAGGATAACCTTTTAAAGGAAAATCATAGTGGAGGATTGGTTGGACATTTCGGCCACGATAAAACATTTGCACAATTGAGAAGTTCATACTATTGGCCAAGTATGAGAACAAAAGTGATAAAGTTTGTGAACAGATGTAGAATCTGTCAGCATGCAAAAGTAAAAAGACATAACAATGGATTGTATCAACCATTGCCAATACTAGAGAGGGTAAAGTGCTCATGGGATAGGCGCGCATGAGAGCACTGGTAAGAGGGTAAAGGGCCCGCACTATGGGTGCGTCTGTCAATTGAACAGGCACGCACATGTGCGCGCCTGTAGAGTGAACAGGCGTGCCTGTGAGCGTGCCTATGTAGTGAACATGTGTGCATACGTGCGCGCCTGTGTAGTGAACAGGCACGCGCACGTGCGCGCTTGTGGGGTGTACAGGTGCGCATGTGTGCGCGCCTATGGGTTAAACAACCGCGTCGTGGAGGCAAGGTTGACGGCTGTAAAACGTGTCTTTTTGATGTGGTTGATTGTCCATGTGGCTGACTTAGGACGGTTTGATGTGTTGCAGGTGAGCTTTGTGCACGATGCCTATTGGTTGGTGAGAGCGGGATTGGTCCCAGCTGCGAGACGCCGTGGCTATTGAGGAGCTAGGTGTACGGGCGACTTTGGCAGCCTATGGGCTGCTGAATTTCTTTGAGTGCCCATTGATATGGGTGCAGGAGTATCTCCTGCAGTTTCTTATCCGGATGTGGAGTCCGGACCTGCACTGCTTCATAGTGCGGGGAGAGCAGATTCCCTTCACTGCTGTGGAGGATGTGTATTTTTTGACTGGGCTCCCATTTCGGGGAACGCCCCTACCACTGGTGCCGGTGCTACCGAAGGATACGTCGCTAGCGACGGTTGGCCAGAGATACTGTTTGGGGCTGAACTATATGTTTGGCACAGTCCTGAGCATTGGGGCGATGGATGCCCTAGCGCATCGCTGTATAGCAGTGATGATTGTGAGAGTTTATGGTTCACTGGCTATGCAGCGGATCAGTGGTGGCCAACTAATAATGATGGAGAGAGTGTTGGTCGGCAAGCACTTCGCCTGGGGGCTTACGCTGCATGCCAGGATGGTAGGGCAGCTGGACCATTGTCGGTCCATGGATACGGGAGAGTTTGCCTTCGGGTCCATCCTGGTGGACTGGTTTCTGGAGAGGGTGTCGATGTTGTGCCCTAGGATTCTATTGGGTGCGCCTGGGGCGCGAGAGCCGCGGCCGAGGCGGTGGTCGACTGTGTTGCTTCGCCATGGTGGTGGCGAGGGTGGCCACTTCTTTACTGCAGAGGCAGCACAGGTATGGCGGCAGATGCCGTAGGTGATATTGTGGTACCCCTTTTCCGGGGTTGACTTCTGGGAGGATCCGGACATGGTGCTACCTCCAGGGGAGGTGTTTGACCGCTGAGGTATCTTGATGATGTTGATATGTATGTTTTTGTGTTTTTGAGATAGCATGACATATGTATATGATATAGATGCTGATACTATATGTTGCTTGTTTGTATGTGCAGATGTGGAACTATGCGGGCGCGAGGTGGAGTTGCAGAGAGCGCCGACTCGTTAGGAGCCAGAGAGACTGCCGCGGGGAGAGAGACGTCGGCGTGAGGACGCCGCGGTGCGACCAGCTGATCCGGAGAAGGCAACAAGGAGACGCCATTTTGATGACCTTGGTGCTGGGCCATCACACGCTCCTTCGACGACTGCCAGAGTGGATTTTGAGGACATACGTCGTTGCTTGGAGGCGGTGTTACAAGATGTGCCTGAGGGCATGTGGTGTCACATCTAGGATGAGGGTATCCTGGAGCAGTGCGTGGGGGTTCCGCCGCCATGGCGGGCCGTAGTACGACGAACAGTAGTGGCTGGTGCTGCGATGACCGGATGACTGCTGCCGGGGCAGGAGGGACCGGTAGGGGGTGGACCACCACCGCTTGAGGGAGGGGTAGGTGGTGGTGGGATGCCACCGCTTGAGAGAGGGGAAGGCGGTGGTGCTCTAGAGGCACCATGAGTGGTGCTCTATGTATTGATGTATTTTTTTGTATATAGGCTAGTGAGCCCATTTTGTACCGAGGTGCTTCATTGGCCTGTGGAAAGGTGTATTTTTGTATGTAAACATTTGGATGGCACTGTGGACCTTTCAATATATACATGAGTATACATTTTGAGATCTATGTGGTGTTTACATGTGTTTTGTTAATGTATTGATGATGTCTAATCTATATATGCGATGACAGGTTGTTGATATGTTTATGTATGTGTAGAGGTAGCTTGATGTGATATATGCCAGTCTAACACAATATTAGCTAGGTTATCTGTAATTTGATTCAATTGTCTTGGAATATGTGTAAATGTAATGGAATCAAAATATCGAGATAAAAGTCTAACCTGCAGGTATTTGCGAAAGAGGCAAGGGTCGCGGACGCGGTACACATTGTTGAGCTGGAGTACGACTAGTTGAGAGTCGAGAAAGACGTTAAGGTGAAGAATACGATGATGCTGGGCATCGGCTAGGAGGCCGATGACGACAGTGTATTTGGCTTGGTTGTTGGTCACTGAACCCAAGCATATGCCACTCAAATGGAGCATTTCATGTGAGGGGGTGTAGAGAGCCCAAGCGGCTGAAGCGAGATTTTGTGTCCAACGGCTGGCGCCGTCGGCGTAACCGATGTGGTAGGCTGGTGGAGGAAGCATCTGTCAATAACACAAATGATAGTTTAGACGTGAGGGATGGAAAAAAGATTAAAAACACTATAAAAGAAATAACCTAAAGTAGAATGACTACGTTTAAGCATAAAATTTCCTTAAATACAACCCGTTGACAGGTTCTTTGAGAGAGAGGCCTTCGGGGGAGGCCAGGATGCATGTGCCTTTGGTGAGGAAATGTTGGATAATGTATGGGCCATGCCATAGTGACTCTAATTTACCATGGCCAAAGGTATCACGAGTGATATCGTAAGCCAGGATGAGGTTGCCTTCGCGAAATGAGCGAAGGTTGACATGTCAATCAAAGGTAGCCTTGGATCATTTTTTAGATGGCTCGTTGTTCTGTAATGAAGATCGATGATCTTCATCCAGAGACTCTAAGTTCAGCAAGCGCTTCTCCATTGGAGCAGTGTCGAGTAATAGCTCAATTGCGGTGCGTAAGGTGGGAATTTCGCACTTGATGGGAAGAGTGGCCTCAACCCCATGGACTAGATGAAATGGTGTGAAACCAGTAGCTGTTTTCACAGCCGTATGGTAAGCCCATAGTGCATAAAATAACATATGATGCCAATTGGTTTTATGTTTATTAACCGTGCGTTGTAACATGGTCTTGAGGACCTTGTTAACTGCTTCAACCTGTTCGTTAGACTGAGGGTAATATGGTGAGGCAAACTTGTGAGAGAATCCTAACTGAGATGAGAGTTCGACGAAGATATCATTCTCGAAATGTTTCTTGTGATCGGAAGTGAGTTGGAGTGGTACTCCAAAGCGAGATATGACGTGGTTAAAGAAAAAATGCGCTGCGATGTCAGCGGTGTTGTTGAAGGTGGGCATAGCTTCTGCCCATTTTGTGAAGTAATCAACGACGACAACAATGTATTTGTGACCATTGTTGGAGGGGGGATTACAAGTCATGAAGTCGATGCCCCATTTACAAAAAGGGCCGACAGTGATGATGGGATGAAGAAGAGCGAGGGGAGCTCGGGTTTTATTGGCGTAAAACTGACATTGCTCACATCGTTTCATGATGTGAATGCAATCGTGAAACAAGGTAGGCCAAAAGTAACTAGCTCGGATAATCTTATGAGTAGTGGATATGCCCGAAAGATGGCCCCCACATGCACCATTGTGGCAGTCGTTTAAGACTCTATCGACCTCGTCAATAGTCAGGCATCAACGAAGAATGGTGTCGACTCCTCGTCGGTATAGGATTTCTCCGATGAGGAGGTAGCGGGGGGCCTGATGGCGAATACGACAACGATCATCTCGTGAAAGGTGGTTACTGAACTTTTGAGTTCGGAGGTAGACAAGGAGGTCGCCGTACCAAGGATCATCCAAAGTGATGTAAAATAGGTGTTCATCGGGAAAGTCGGTGTTGACGAGGGTATTGGTGGTGTCAAAGGGGAGGGCTGTGATAAGTTCAGCGAGAACGAGGGCCTTCTTACTCTTGGGTGTTGAGAACTCTAGGTCGTGCTCCTGAAGGATAATGATCCATCGAGCAAATTTGCCGTTAACTTGCCGACGACTGAGCAAGTACTGCATGGGGTTGGAATCTGCTACGACCTTGGTTGTGCGAAGCAAAATGTAGTGGTGCAGTTTCTGGACTGCGAGGATGACTGTAAGAGAAAGTTTCTCTTCGTGTTTATACTTCAAGGGGGACCCTTAGAGGTTTTTACTAACGTAATAAATGACATGCTCATGATTGTCATCACCTAGATGGACGAGAACTCCTGCTACTGACACAGCTGATGCTGAGACGTAGAGGATATAGTCGCGATTGTAGTCAGATGCACTAATTAAAGGTGCGTTGGAGAGCGCCATTTTAAGATCGTCAAATGACTGTTGGGCATGGTCGTCCCAGTGAAATGGGATGTCATGACATAGTAAGCGAAGGAAACCGTGTGCGCGTATGGCGTAGTCTGTGACAAACCGTCGTAGAAAGTTAGCTTTACCTTGTAGGCTCTGAAGTTGACGTAAATTTTGGGGAGGTGGAATTTCGGTGATATCTTGGACTTTGATGGGGTCCATGGTAATACCGCTTTGGGAAACGATAAAGATGAGGAGGCACCCTACGGTGACACAGAACACACACTTGAGAGGATTTAAGAGGATGTTGTACTGACGACACCGTTGAAAGATGATTCGTAAATCATCAATATGTTGGGTGCGTTTCTTGGATCGAGCTATGAGGTCGTCTAAGTAGGCGAGGATGATATGAGCCAGATCATGAAAGATGTATGTCATAGCCCGTTGAAAAGTTGTGCCGACATTCTTTAAGCCAAAAGGCATGAAACGATATGAAAAAGTACCCCAAGGGGTAGTGAATGTGGTTTTATACTGATCGGTGGGGTGAATTTGAATTTGATTATAACCAGAGAATCCATCCATAAAGGATAGAGCCTCGTGGCCTGCGCAGTCGTCAATAATTTGATCGATGAAAGGCGTTGGAAAGTTGTCTTTGGGACATGCGTGATTGAGATTGCAAAAGTTTGTGCAAACGCGGATAGTGCCCTGTTTTTTGTTGATGGGTATAGGGTTGGAAACCCATGAGGTATAGGCGATGGGGTAAATGAACCCTGTAGCGCATAATTTGTCAATTTCGTCTTTGATGGACGCTGCTTTGGATGGGTGTAGTGGTCGTTGTTTTTGACAAACTGGTGTAATGTCGGGCCAGGTGTCGATGCGATGTTCGACGATAGAGGGATCGAGGCCAGGCATTTCCGTGTATGACCAGGCAAAAATATCCTGATATTCCTGGAAGAGGGCTGTATAGGCGGTGATTTCTTGCGGAGTGCAAGCAACTCCAATGGTGATTTACTCGACGATGCCATTTTTGATGGAAATGTCGATTTTAATGGTTGGGGAAATGTTGGCCATGTTGCCTTCTTCAAAAGCATCAGGGGCAGGAATGGGGTTTTTGAACCATTCGATAGGCCATGATGAGATAAAATCCTTGGTTTCGACTGCGTAGATGGGGTGTTGGTTAGGAGGAGCGGAGGCTTCCTGTGGAAAGAAGAGTGCGTGGTGGTGCAACACATCCCAGGGATTGTCCGGGTGGTTTAACTCTTCGATTATTTCTTCGTCGCAGTGGAAGTGACGAGAATACAAGGGGTCATGAGGAGTGATATCGGTGACTATTGTCATGTGGTTGCCCCCTGGTGAGGAAGAAGTAGGGGGAACAATGCTAGGAGATGGTGAGGGTTCGCTCGACATAAACCAGATATTGAAGTATTGAGGGGTACCCGTGGTAGTTGGGTGTAAAATGTCCGTAGGGAAATGAGCGGGAGAGTTGGGGGGATTGGGGAGTGAATCCTCAGATAAGTCATCTAAGAACCATGGAGGAGTTGGAAGGGCCTCGTGTTCGAGAGAAATGACATGAAGAGCCTCTAGTGACGAGGTAATGTCAACTATCGACTTTGCGGGCTGTTGAAGCAGGGTCAATTGGCATTGCCCGTATTCAAGGATCATAGGAAACTGATATGTAAAATGATCTGATGAGTTGCAGAGAGAGTAAGGGCATCTCATATGTTCATTGACTGAAGTGGTGACATAACAGATGTCAGTGATATTTGTTAAGGAGGACGTAGCAGGACTGGGGTTGCTCTGGAAGCTTTGGCGTACTGTGGCAAATGTCTGCCAAAAGCGTGGCAGTGCTGGGCAATGGTGGGTATAATGGCCATATTCTGAACATATAGCGCAAGCGAATTTGGTCCACAACCCTTTACTACTGGAATGGGGGGTGGTAGTGGCAGTACTGGCTATAGTGGCAAGTGTTGGGGGAGTTTGATTGAGTGGAATCAAATTCCGTAACTCTAGTAGAGATGGGCAGTTGTTTGTTTGGTGTCCCTCTTTCTCACATAGTGCGCAAGGAGGTTGGATGCGGGGAGGAAGTGGAGCGGTGGGTTCCTTCTTCTTTCTCCTGCCCCCAGCTGTGGAAGGGGGGGTAATGAGTGGGGGTGTAGGGGGTATGGTGGGAGTAAGTATGGGAATCGTCATGGGGATTCTTTCTTTTTGGGGGGGAAGGGATGGTCGAGGGACCATCTCTGGTGGGTGTAAATACCAAACTGGGGTTGCTAACACCATATTAGGTAGTGTGAGCATTGCGGCTACCTGGAAAGATTTGATGCCTGGTGGAGGGTAAAAGAAGGGAATTGGGGTGATGGCTTGGGGAACGATCTCCCAAACTGGAATATGTCCTTGGGGAGAGGTGGAATCGTGGACTAGTGGGGTCGATGAGTGTGCAGGAGGTTCTTGAGGGGGGAGTTCTGCGACGAGTGGGACGTCAAATATGATAGAAGCCTCTGTAGGAGGAAGGGTATCCTCTGTATGAGTTCCGTTAGATGATATGACGCATACTTGATTGGAAGGATGAAGGAGTGGTGGTGCTCCATGGTAAGTTCCTAACAATGATGGATCTTTGAAAATGCCAGGACCCATCTCGATGAGTGGGTATGCATCGTGGCTCGTGTGTATGAGAGGAAGAATGTTATCGATGTTGGCAGATGGATTAGGCTCGTAATGTGAGACTTGGTCAATAGTAACGATCTTCCCATTGTGAGGGAACATCATTGTCTGAAAGACAGAAGATGCCACTGCCTTCATAGAGTACATGTAGCTACGACTGAACAAGATATTATAATCGAGTGGGGCGTCGATAACTTCGATGTCTATGAGAATAGTCTTTCCCCCGAGTTCGACGTGGACATTTTTGAAGAGCCCTTCAGGAGATGATGGTCGTCCGTCATAAACTCGTAAGGTGATGGCAGAGGGTATGAGTTCGGGGGAACCAAGTTTCTGCCATACAATTTTGGACATAATGCATGTAGAGGCACCTTCATTGATGGTACACCGATGAACTGTGATGTTCCGTATTTTTACTGGTATTTGAAAAGCGATCAAGGCGGGAAGGCGAGGTTCTCCGCTGTCAAGATCAAAGGTAATGAGTCGGGTATCTGCGGGGTCGACTGCCCCCAAGGCGGAAAGTAATGATTTCCGCTGAGTAGGACAAGTCTGGAGGACCTCCAAAACTGACATGGCAGCCGGGGATTGTGCTAAGTCATCTACCAAACTATAGTTATGAGCTGCCCTAGCCTGTGGGTTGTGGACATTCCTACGCAATGGGATGCAAGGGATCCGAAGAGGTGGCTCGGTGGTAGGGCGAGGAATCACCAACCGGGGTCCCTTTGGTGTAGGGTTTGTCTCTGGAGGGATGGGAGGAGACTCAGCGGGTGCATGATACTGTCGATTACGTGTTTGTAGAAGGATTTCTTCCTCACTAGTGAGGAGAATTGTGTGATTTGCTGGATTGTTTGGGTTGAGGTATTGTCCTACCTGAGGTGGGGGATGTTGTGTGTCCTGTTGGGTGTTTATCACACCTTGATGTGGAATAGGATTCTGCAGCACAACAGGAGGGGGTTGTTGCACGTATTTTTGTGGTGCCTGCTGAGGGGAAGGCGGTGTTGGAGGATGGGGAAGACTACCAGAGTCTTTCAACCATTTGAAATCAACGATTTGGGGGCAATGATGAGTGTAATGGCCGAACTCACCAAAAAGGGCACACGGGAAGTTGGTTTTAACATTATTGTTATTTCTCCCTTGGCACCTATTATTATTGCCCCCCTGGGGGTTTTGATTCCCTTGGTTCTGGTTGCCCCCAGTGGATTGGTTCTGCTGAGGTTGATTCCTACCTTGACCTGGGTTGTTGTTGTTCCTATTTCATCCTTTATTTTTGGCATTGTTCGACGGATGGGTCGGATTGGCCGTGTTCAGCTGTTTGAAATTTTGGTATTGCTGAATGGCAGAGGGTTGAACAAAATTCACCCCCGCATGAGGATGTGGGGGAGCCATGGGTTGTGGAGGACCAGGAAATGGGAAGTATGGATTCTGTGGTGGTAACGATCCATAAGGTACATAGGAAGGCGTAGTGCTTTCGCTAGTACTATAAGCTGAGGTAGAGGGGGTACCAGAGTTCGTTTGAATAGGTGGATTTATGGGGGGTGCCGACGGTGGTCCACTGATGGGTGGAGGTATAACAATAGGGTATGGTTGTTGATAAGGGGGTGGGGGGTAATAAGAAGTGCCCCCGTATGCTTTCGGGTATTGAGGTGTTCCATACATCGGTGGTGGTTGGGGTTGTGGACCGTGGTGAGTGGTGGTACCAATCAGTCCATCTGCTGAGTGAGACATCCCAGGTTTGTCTTGGCCAAATGGCACAGGTTTTGGAAGATCAGGAAGTACGGTGTATAAGTACCCTGACTATGCATAGATGAGGTCATACTGTTGAGCCTTACTAATGGCTTCCTCTTCAGATTGAGGGAATGTAGAAGCGACATCCTTACCGAGGAGAGAGACAAGGGATCTAAGAAACCAGTTGAGACACTGTTGCTTGGTGGTTTTTGCTTTGCACAAACTACGTCGCCTACGCCGCTCGTGAATGTGATCAACGATATGTGTGGCTGAGGTTTGTTTGAAATCAGAAAGTAGTTCTAGACCATTGTCGTGGCGGATTGGTAATTGGAAGAAGGTCAAGAATGCTTTGGCCAAGGACTCAAAAGTCGCGTGGGACCCTAATTTTTCTTCTACATACCATTTGGCTGATGGGCTAGTGAGTGTGCATTGAAATAATTGTAGTCTGATGGAATCATCCATAATGCTATTGGAAGAGAACCATAGGTGAAAGGTCATGACATGGTTGGCAGGGTCATCGCCTGCCTTTCCTTCAAATTTGGTATGTCCGAAGGTAGTTTGGTGGGCATGGCAGGCCATGTGGGAGCATGCAATATATGATCATTGGTGAGTTTGCTTAGATCTGGTATATTGAGAGAGGCCAAATANGGGGGAGGATTAGCTCCGACCATGGTGTGAGTGTGTTGTGAACCTGACCCTTGAGGGGGGCTAGGTGGGTTGGTGCTTCCCCCTTGAGAGGAAGTTGGTCCTCCGCTTCCGTGTAAAGGAGAGCGAGTGAACGGATGACCTTGGGAAGTGGACCCAAGTAATGTAGAACCAAGCAAAGCTGATCCTAAAATAGTAGCACTCACTGGAGTGTGTGAAGGTGGTGCCGAGGAGTGGGCAAGACCAGACACTCCCCCTAAGATTGGAGGAAGGTTTAGCAAGCTTCGTGAACGAGGAGGATTTTGTGGGTCCCCTATGATGTCCGACTAGCTGTGTAAATGTGTGCAAATGGTGGTGAGAGTAATAAAGAATCAAGAGCCTTTGTGTTGCAAACATTGAATTTTACACAATATATATATCCAAATCAAACTGTAATCAAAGGTGCATCATACATAAAATGTTGTTGAAAAAGAAGCATATATGTGGGTAAGTGGGTTTTGTCCGCGTGGGGAATCAAGAGAAAACAAATGCTCATGTCCTAGAAGACGTACCGTCCTTCCTCTCAAATAGCACTGGACCTTCCAATAGTACTCAACAGTGGGGTCTGAAGTCACTGGAATAGAAACTAGTGAAGGATGAAATAATTGGTTATAATGAGGGGTAAAGGGGGCATATCCCGAAAGAGCTAGGGATATTTTCCAATAGCCACACAAAATCCAATCAAGGTGCAATTGCAGCCCACAATCGCCACCTAGGTAGATGTCCTAAAATTTGGTCACTAGGTACCTCGGTCAAAGTGCAACATTTAGATTTTCGGCCTAAGAAATGGGTCACGGGCTGGATCCCGTCCAAGAGGTGGGTGCCTCAAGGGGGGATGCACAGAACAACCGGACCTCGGCCTTCAACCCTTCATGGGTATCTCCCTGCCTTATGGTGTTAGGAACACTTGACTTGGAGGATTTTTAGTTCCCTATTTGACAACTTCTATGGTTTTGACAATGTGAGAACCAGATAATGGGGAGTTATTTGGATGCCTATCCCCGAAATCCTATCTAGACTAAAAAAATTCTTATGGCACCTCCTGTGGAGGAAAACTTAGTGATTTTTTAGAAAGATTTTAGATGTAGTTGTTTTGGGAGGTTGGGGGCGTAAACCAACCTCGTTGATTAAAAATGGGAGTGGATAGTTTTGTCAAGAAAATGGTGGGGTGTTTTCGGAATCCCTTTGGAGGAAACTTACTTTGACCTCCATGTTTCAAGAAGAAGCTATGTGAGTGATAAGTGACTTTTGTGTGTGAGTGAAAGTGTGCCAATTTTTAGTGAATTAGACGTCACCTTGCTGCATGTGGACTTCGCTTGGTCCTTACAAGTGTTTGATTACCTAATCAACTAAGTGCCTTTGGTACAACCTTGCGTAATTCAAAAGTCCCTAGGAAACTAGCATGTGGACATGTGGGTCCGTTACTATCCCTTTAACTTCCTATTGTGATATAATCTAAGAAAAGATTTGAAACTGTCCTAGATTGATCATGTGGGCATGTATGGGCCCGTTATAAAACCTTTAAACTTCCCTATTGATTTGATCTAAGAAAGCAAATTTCAACACTATCCTATCTTTGTAGCATGTGGGCATGTATGGGCCCGTTACAATATTAAGATGTGTTAGACAAAGTAAACTAAGAGGAGTCCCAAGAAGGGCTGTTGTCCTCTCCTAAAGGTTTTAATGTTCTTAAGGGAGATGAAATCATTTCACAATCTTTTTCTGATTCTGAAGACCGCTTGGAGGCACGAGAGAAGAGCATACTAAGCGATTGTTATTCAACTTCTAGTCCCAATGCAAGTTAAATGTGATTAAAAATGATTTCCAACTTATCTTTCGAGTCAAAATAAACCATCCATGTGGCAACAAATAAAAGCAAAGAGGGGAAATTGATTTTAACCTCCTAAGTGCCTATGTGTTTTTGGCTAACCCCTTTATATGATGAGGGGACTAAGTGTGGTGCAGCTTTAAAACATGCTTGAAATCATTTTTAAGAAGGAAAATGGCCTTCCCCACATCTCAACAACTTTGCAATGTGAATTTTTTCACAGATGTGCGGGTCTCAGTGGAGACAGAGGCGCACAGAGCACATGTGCGCGAACAGAGAAAAGTCAATAAGCGCATGTGCGTAGAAAATAGATGTGAATTAAGCACATGTGCGCACGATGTGCGTCTGTGGGCCTAAAAACCTACGGATATGTGACACACGACCGAGAATGAAAAATCCAGATGGATTTCTCTCAATTCAACTTGGAATTGGCTGATTGGCAGGTCGGCCTAGGCCGGTTAGTGCACCTGCAAGTTAAACAAACTAAAATAAGAGCAAGAAAAACCCAAATGGGGTAGGAAATTGATACCTTTCCCCAGCAGAGTCGCCAATCTGTTGCACCTCTTCCGTCACCTTAGTGAGCAAAATAGAGGTGCTTGCAAGCTTAGTTGGGTCTGCTGAGAAAGACAACTGCAAGGAAAAGAGTTAGGAAAAGAAATAGAAAACGACAACTAAGAATTAAACTAAGAAATGAAATAACAACTAAATTTATGAGCATAGGGACATAGAGACAAAAGAAAAATGATACCCATGTCACCAATGATAAGGTTGATATTAGTGAAAGAAAACACCAAGGAGCAAGGGGACTATGAGTCCCTTCTTCCTCCAAGGGAGGGCTCTTGGACCCCCACAATTAAGCTTTTCTTACAACAAATAAAAATGAAAAATGGTGAAAGAACTCTTTGGTAATCCACTCAAGGGGTGAGATGGATTGCCCAATGCAATGGTGCAAATATACTCTTGGCAAGGATAGAATCCTCAAGAGAATAATGGAAGCATAACTTTGCTTTGAGTGCCAAATCGGCTTGGGAGCTGAACCAGAAGTGGGTGGGAGGCCGACCACTCTCATAAATGCGTCGTTTCTCAGGTGCATGACTTTTTGCGATAACAGTCGTGCATCGTGCGCATGTGCATGATTTCTGCATTCCTGTTGCGTGCATGTGCACGTGTGCCCAGTGTCTTCATAGCGCCCTTCAATTTTTCACTATTTTGTATAGTTTTTGACCCTTTATGAATGCTTTGGTGTTAATTCAGGTCCATGGATGACTTCATCACTGTTTGACGATGCTGAGTTCTTGTAACCATGTGCGGACGAAATTTCAGTGATAATAGAGATGGTGGATAAATTGGAGTTGGAGACAACTGCACATCCGAAGCGATACAAAGTCTCATGGTTGCAGAAAGGACACCAGGTAATGGTTACTAAACAATGCTTGGTTGAATTTAAAATAGGAGGATATAGAGATGAAATTCTGTGTGATGTAATTCCCATGGATGTATGTCATATTCTGTTGGGGAGACCATGGCAGTTTGACATGAACGACATTCACAATGGGAGGAAAAATACATACTCATTAGAGAAGAGTGGTAGGACACACATGTTGCTGCCAATAGGGGAGAAGAGAGTGAAAGAGGAGACCAACACAAGCATACTTCTCATGAGTGGGAAGGATCTCCTGAAAGAAGTTAAGGAAGAACATGAGATGCAGTTCGTTGTGGTGAGGAAACCCCGAGTTATCCTTACAAGTACATCGATGGATGATTTTCCTGAAGAAGTTTAGGAATTGATGGAAAATTTGGCAGACATAGTGGTGGATGAGCTTCCTAACTCATTACCACCCGTCAGAAGTATCAACCACCATATTGACTTGATACCAGGAGCAAGTTTGCCAAACAAAACAACATACAGACTGACACCTCGAGAGAACAAGGATGTAAAGAACCAAGTCCAGGAACTGTTAGACAAGGGTTTGGTCAAAGAAAGATTGAGTCCATGTGCAGTACCAACCGTGTTGAGTCCAAAAAAAGATGGAGGATGGAGAATGTGTACAAACTCAAGGGCCATTAACAAGATCACCATCATGTATAGATTTCCTTTACCAAGAATGGATTATTTAATGGAATGTTTAAGTGGAGCAAATTTCTTTTCTAAAATAGATTTGAAAAGTGGATATCACCAGATCAGAATGAGAGAAGGTGATGAGTGGAAAACAACCTTTAAGACAGATGAAGGTTTGTATGAGTGGCTTGTTATGCCGTTTGTCTTAACAAACGCTCTGAGTACTTTTATGAGGCTAATGAATGAAATACTGAAATATTTCATTGGCAAGTTTGTGGTTGTATATCTAGATGATATACTGATCTTTAGCAGGACTAAAGAAGAGCATTTGAGGCACCTGTCACTAGTGATGAGGAGGATAGAACAGGAGAAGCTGTTGATAAATCTAAAGAAGTCCTCTTTTATGAAGATAAAACTCATTTACTTGGGTTTTGTGATATCTTCAAATGAATTGAAGATGCATCCAAAGAAGGTGAAAGCAATCAAAGAATGGTCGTCACCAAGGAGTATGTTTGAAGTAAGAAGCTTTCATGGATTAGCAAGTTTCTATAGAAAGTTCATCAAAGACTTCAGTGGAATTTGTGCACCAATGATGGATACAGTGAAGAAGCAGCACAATTATTTTAAATGGACAGAGGAAGCTGAGAGAAGCTTCAATATACTGAAGGGGAAAATAACAGAACGTCCAATTATGGTCTTGTCAAATTTTGAGAAGATATTTCAGGTAATATGTGACACAAGTGGAGTTGCAATTGGAGCAGTCTTGAGCCAGGACAATAGACCTGTTTCGTATTTCAGTGAGAAGCTTAATGAGACCAAGAGAAAATACTCCACGTATGATAAGGAGTTTTATGCCATAATTCAAGGCTTGAAGAAATGGAGACATTATCTTGTCGCACAGGAATTTGTCTTGTATACCGATAACCAGGGTTTACAATTCATAACTAGGCAGGAAAAATGGAATCAGAGGCATGAAAAATGGGTTGAATTTATGAAAAAATTTACTTTTGTCCTAAAACATATTGCGGGGAATGTTAACAAAGTTGCTGACGCATGAGCAGGAGATGTTTGATTTTGTAGGAATTCTAGGTGAAGACCTTGGGGTTTGAACACCTTAAGGACATGTATTGTGATGATACCAATTTCAAGGAAGCATATGAAGCATGTGCGAACCCTGTGCTGAGAGACATAAGACACTGGACATAGTACATGGTTCAAGAAGGATTGTTGTTCAAAGGAAATCAGTTGTGGATACCAAAATGCTCAATGAGGGATAACCTTTTAAAGGAAAAGCATAGTGGAGGATTGGTTGGACATTTTGGCCACGATAAAATGTTTGCACAATTGAGAAGTTCATACTATTGGCCAGGTATGAGAACAAAAGTGATAAAGTTTGTGAACAGATGTAGAACCTACCAACATGCAAAAGTAAAAATACATAACAATGAATTGTATCAACCATTGCCAATACTAGAGAGGCCTTGGGATGCAATAAACATGGATTTTGTGTTGGGACTACCAAGGACACAAAGAGGATTTGATTCCATATTTGTTGTGGTGGATAGATTTTCAAAGATGGTACATTTTATCCCATGCCAGAAGACTAGTGATGCAACGCATGTTGCAAATCTATTTTTCAAGGAAGTTGTAAGACTTCACGACCTACCCAGAAGCATTGTCTCAGACAGAGACACAAAATTTGTTGGTCACTTTTGGAGAACATTATGGAAGAAGTTGGGGACATATTTTTCCTTCAGCTTAACCTATCATCCTCAGGCAGATGGTCAGACTGAGGTGGTAAACAAAAGTTTGGGAAATTTATTGAGGAGTCTGGTCACTGAGCATCATAATCAGTGGGATCAGTTTTTTCCACAAACAGAATTTACATACAATGACTCACCAAGCAGGAGCACTGGAAAGAGCCCGTTCCAAATATTTTATGGAATGCAACCTAGGGGAGTATCTGTGTTGAGAGACTTGGAACATAGTGAAATCAAGAGTGCTGGAGCAGAGGATTTTGCTGTAGACATGCAGAGGCTCCATAGCAAGATCAAAGGACAGTTGCAGAGTTCTAACCAAGAGTACAAGCGTAGAGCTGATCAACATCACAGAGAACTTCAATTTGATGTAGGAGATCAGGTTCTGGCACATATTAGGAAAGAAAGGTTCCCTAGGGGAACATATAACAAGTTAAAAATAAAAAAGATAGGATCATGTAAGATCTTGAGGAATTTTGATGCAAATGCCTATGAGATTGAGCTGCCAGATGGTGTGGACATATCGCCCATATTCAATATTTCAGACTTGTATCCTTACATGAAATATGACACAGAGGGGTCAGAATATCAAGAGAAGATTCAGTGGGAGAAACAAATGCCTATAGAAGAAAAACCATAGATGGAGAAGATTGTTGATCAGAGGATTGACAAAAAGTCTATGAGGAAGACCTACTTGGAATATCTAGTCAAATGGAAGGGACACCCAATAGAAGATGCCAGTTGGGAAAATGAAGCTGCTATCCAGAAGCATGGAAAGACAGTGCAGGATCTCATGGACATGAGTCCATGAATTTTTGTCAAGGGGAGTATGATGCAAGAGCATTGCTGTCACTCGTGCAGAGCAAGACCCATCAACATCTAGGAATCTGTACGGGATCTCAATGATGGAATTTACAATAGATATTTTGAAGACCGCCTTAACTCAACGCTAGAATTAATCTTTTGAGGCACGCTTGAAGTCAGACCGGGAAAATCTGGAGGCACACGTGAACGATTACGAGCGAAGTGGGAGTTTCCACTCCGGCTCTGGACTGCGACTAATCCAAGATAGTCGTAGGATAGTCTTAGAGTAGACATGTAGTCAGGCGGGAACTCTAAGAACCCTCTGAGTTAAATAGATGTTTTGTAAGCCCAAATGTGGCTGGTTACAGAGACTGGCTGCAGTATAGATGTTAGCTGCAAGTTAGTAGGAGATTTTAGTTTTCAATGGTTGTTTTTGATTTCAGTTGTAACCATTTTTCACTTATGAATATAGCATAAGAAAATTGATCTAAGGCATGGTGTGAACATTGTTTGTAATTCTTTGTGTTTGTGTTTTTATGAGTGAATGGAACTATGAACGTTAAGATAAGTTTCAATTTTTTCTCTTCTGTTGAAGTAGTGCAAGGTGTGCACACAGAACACAAGGAGTGCGTTAACGAGATCTGTTTCGATTTCGAAGCTTAGAAGAGATAACAAAAAACTTTCCCTTTGCAAGGAGTGTAAAGAGACTGGTGCAAGGCATGCACATTCATCTGCTTGAATCTGAACCTTGCGTAAAGATATGGTGCAAGGAGTGCACAGATCCGAGATTTGATTAAGTATCGAAGGGACCTTACAAGAAGTCGAAGAACCAGAAAAGGAGAACGCCAGGGGGGCGAGAAGAATTTTTCTTTGAGAAATCCTTTGGATCTGAGTCATCGAAATTTTCAAAGCACAAGGAGTGCGTGGGAAATTGAAGTCTTTAAAAGACCAAGCTCAGGAGGGGTAACACTTTTCATAAGTGTTAAGGAGGCCCAAGAATCGAACTTGTCAAAGGAGAAAAGGTTAGAAACCTTTGGACACCCAGAAAACCTTCTAAGTATGAGGAAGGGGTAAGCCCAAAGGAGGAGAGATCTCAGCCGTTCGATCTGAACACAAGAGAATCAGAACCATCCATTAGGAGGGAAACGTGGCGAATGACCAACATTTCACTGACTCGTGCTTGGGAGAAGTCAGAGGACAGAGAACCAAGAATTTGTGAGACGCGAAACCATGACTTGATCTAAGCCGTTGGACTCAGGAAATATCTGGACCGTTGATTGTCCAAGGTGAAATATCGACATTTTCGGGATTGAAAGATTGGAGGTGACAAGTCTTTCGACTTTGAGAAACGCGAAGTCCCGAAATCATCGTGACCGCCAAATTGAGGGAGCATCTGAACCATCAGACCTGAAGCATCGTGATTTCGGCTACTGGGAGAACAGAGGTAAGAGAACTCCGAAGTCGCGAAACGTGAAACGCCGACTTGACCGCAGCCATCGATCAAGGGAAAATCTGGGCCATAGATCTTGGGTCATTGTGGTTTCGACTATCGGGGAAATAGAGGTAGCAATGCTCCCAAAGTCGCAAGGCACGAAATTGTGACGTACCTTTGATTCAGGCGCCTGGTCACTGCCAGTGGTCACAAGGGAGTAAGGGCTTAGCAGAGAAGAGCTAGTGCCCATTTGGCGTTGAAATTTGAACAATGCTCAGGAGGGGTCCGTGGGTCTCGTGCGACCTGTACCTTTGGTGAAAGGAACTATGTAAGTGAGTGTTGGGTCTAGCAGAGGCCCGAAGAGTAAATCAGACTCGATTTCTTGATTGATCCTAGATCGGGAGGTCGCACAACCTTTAGGAGAGAAGGGGGGTTTCCACCATGAGTTCACTTTTCAAGTTTCAAACATTTATTCTTTCTTTTCTTACTGGGATAAAGTCCTTTTATAGATATGCATTTAGTGCATTGGGACAAGGGGCAATTACCATTAGAGGGGGTAGAGCTCTAGCTTGCCTTTGGATTTTATATTTTTCCATTTATTATACCATTTTCTTTCTTTATTTTATAAAATTATTTCTTTAATTTTTTATAGAAACTACATCAACCTCAACATTCTAGCCCTTCTCATAGGAGAATGAACCACAGGTCCTTTTGGGATACATGTAAAACCATTACCGAAGTCTAGTACACTGCGACATGCTCTAGGATGATACATGTTAATTGTTTGGGGGGGGTGTGGATGGAACATTACCCCTATCAAAGATTCCTAGTAGTACCCCTATTCCCCAAGGGTGACAACATGGGACTAGATCACTAATGATGGCCACCAAGGTGAAACAAGGAAAAAGTCATAACTTTTGAGCTTATGATCCATTATCCAACTTCAAGTCATGATCCTTACTCACATGCCTAATGTATTAAATATGACACTTTATATGAAACAAGGACTAATGTACCTTATGATGACGCTGGGCCACCATCTTCCAATGAACCATGTTGATCAAGTGTGATGAGCTTGTTGATTAGGAGAGAGGCATCTAGAGGGTGCTACTGGGATACTACATGCAAAAATGTTAACCGTCATCACCATCAAGATCATTTTCTTCATTGCGGGCCATGAGACATGATCTCCTCTAGTTACCCTAGGTGAGAGGGGGTAACACATCCAAAATATCAAGTATCACTGTATCAAAATAATGTACCATTCATCATATTCCATTTATCCATACACAAGTTATATGCCAATGTTTAACTAATGAAAGAGGGAAGATCATGTGCTAAGTATAAACATCCAATGTGTTGAGTTTTGGTGTACCTTGGGAAGTGGTCCCCTTGTGGTTTTGGGTCTTTTACCCCAAGAGGGAAATACATTGGGACTATGTAACTTGTACTTTATGTCTAATTCCACTTTGATTTCACTTAAGTCAAAAATTTGGAATTTTTTCACTTAAGGCAAAAGTGACATTTTATTCACTAAGTGGGTGTGTGAAGGGACATAAAGTGAACTTAGGAAACTTAACCCAAAGTTGGTTTCTAAGTGATATTATTTTGGGATGATCTCACCCATTGATTATATGGTGATTAGAGTGATCTAGGCCATCCATATTTAGGTTTCCTTATGGATGGTT
>ML803130.1:130674-144271 GCA_009831015.1 Picea engelmannii
AGGAGGTTGCCCCCTCAAAGAGGCTTATTATCTGAAATTATCTCTTTTTCAAGGCGTTGAGTACTTTTCCTGAGGTTTTTATATGCTATATTGATGTTTGGTTCTTAACATATGGTATCAGAGCTCAAGGTCTTGGGGTTTCGATGCTACATCTGAGACACCGTGGCACTTTTGCTATAACTTTTTTTCTACAACGTTTCAGAAGGAACTGCTTGGAGGATATTATAAGATGGATCAAGGTACGTTGGGTTCAAAATGCAACTCCTGAGGCCTTATACTTTCGGAGATATAGCCTGTACAAGATAGGGTTCTGGAATCATCCTGAAATGAGTCATTGCGGAATTTTTGCTATAAAAAATTTTCTGTAAAGTTTCAGACCCTGAACTCTAGAGGCCATTTACAGAAATTGGTAATGTATCTGTGGTAAAAATTTCAGCTTCTGGGTCATCTTAAATTTGTAGATACACCCTGTGTAAGATAGGGTATCTGACTAGTCCTATTGACTAGTCTCAAGAAGGTGTTCCAGGTAAACAATCTAGTGTTCCAGGTGCACTTCTATCACAACCTATCTCATCCCTCAAAGATCCCCATGTGTTCCAGGTGAATGAAGGTGTTCCTAGAACACTAGATTCTATCACAACCTATAGAATGAAGGTGTTCCAGGTGTTCTTAACATTTTGTTGATTTGTAGAGCATTCAATGGGTAGTTTTGTGGGAATGTTTTGGAAATTTGTGGACAACCTATTTTTCACACATGTGTTGACAGGAGTGAGGTTGTATTTGGAAAACCTCTTTTCACCCCTGTTTTGACAGAAGTGAGGTTTTGGTTGGACAACCTCTTTTCACACCTGTCTTGACAAGAGTGAGGTTGTACTCTTTTGGAGTGTGTAGCATCAGTTTGATTTTCAGTGGACAACCATGTCGGTGTCTCAGATGAGGGAAGAGCATAGGATAGTTGTAGCTAGCAAATGGTCCCCTTGGAAGACCAAGATCATATTTGTCTTAGAGGATCTTGAGCTATGGGATATAGTTCAAGCTCCCGTAGTGATTCCTCCTCCACCAATTCCATCTCCCTTGTTGGATTCATATTTTAGGAAGAAGAACACCAAGGAAAAAATGACTATTTGTGATGCGGTGAGAGACCACGTCATACCCCATTTGACTGAGAAATACTATTCCTTTGATATGTGGGCTTCACTGTGCAAGCTTTACCAGAGTCCCAATTAGAACCAGAAGATGGTTCTACACAAGAAACTCAGGAGCATTCAGATGCTTAAGTATGAGTTGGTGACTTAATACCTTGGTATATTTACATATATTCGAAATGCATTATCAACAACAGAAGATATTTTGGATCCAAACTTTTTGGTGAGGACAACCTTAAATGGCTTCTCCAAACCTTGGGGTTCCTTTGTACGAGGCATTGTGGCCTGAGAGATCATGACCAGTCGGGAGAGACTCTGGGACGACTTTGTTCAGGTGGAGCTGAGATGCAACTATGGGTCTTTAATACAACAATGTATCTCTGAGGGTGATGAGGATATTTCTCTTTTGACAAAGGGAAAGAAGAAGGTCGGCAAGGGTGCTAGACAGGGTCCTAAGTTGGGGTCCAAGCCACAAGAGAGTGGCAGGGTTCAGGAGAGGGATATGAGCAAAGTGAAGTGCTTTTCTTGTAAGAATATGGGGCACTATGCTAGACAATGAACCAACAAGAAGAAAAGGTCGAGTGGTACAACACATACAACATATGAGGCAGAGTTTGAGGCACAATTTGAGAGCAAGTGTGCCTTCCTTATTTGCTACATTTTAGTTAAGGTGACACATATCATTTGGTATAAAAGACAACAAGGATTTGAGCCACATGACTGGTGTTAGAGAGAACTTCACTGACCTCATAGATCCAAGGGTCAAGATGGATATTTCTCTTGGTGATGACACCATTGTCAGAGTTGTTGGGCATGATACAATTACTTTTTAGAGGGAGAGTGTGCCACCCATTTCATCCAGAGATGTGTTGTATGTTCTTGGGTTGATGAAGAATCTAATATCGATTTCCACCCTCCAGGATAGGGGTATTGAGGTGTCCTTTAGAGGGAAAGAGGTCCTCATACACCCTAAGGTGTCCCATCTCACCTTAGGGAAGGTGATTGGAGTGAGGGATGGTAAACTATATAGATTACTTTTTCATCCCCTGCATGCTTTGGCAGGGAGTAGCAACAACAAAAATCACTTGTGTGAATTGTGGCATTGAAATATGGCTCACATTCATCATGGGGATCTTTGAGGGATGAGATAGGTTGTGATAGAAGTGCCATAGTTCAGCTTAGAGAATTAGGATGTGTGTAGAGGGTGTGTGCTTGGTAAGTTTACCAAGTTTTTTTTCCCCAGCAGTGATAGAAGATCAACTGGGATATTGGATTTAGTACAAACTGATGTGTGTAGGCCTATGTCTCGTACGTCCTTGAGTGGTTGTGAGTATTATCTCACATTCATAGATGATCACTCAAGGAAGACATGGATCTATTTCCTAAAGATCAAGAGTGAGGTATTCAAGAGGTTCCAAGAGTTCAAAGCTATTGTGGAGAACCAAACATGAAAGAGGATCAAGGTCTTGCGGTCAGACAATGGAGGTGAGTATGCCTCCACAAATTTTGTATACTTCTGTACCCATGCGGGGATTAGAAGATAGATGATCGTTCCTTACAACCCCCAACATAACAAGGTTGTTGAGAGGAAGAAAAATGCCATTACAAGTGCAACGAGATCTATGCTGCATGTTCAAAATTTTCCTTTATGCCTTTGGGCTAAGGCGAGTGCTGCTGCAGTTTATCTGTAGAACAAGAGTCCCACAGAGTTTTGGGGAAGAATACTCTTGAGGATGCCTTCACTGGTAGTAGGCTCTATGTTGGGAATATCAATATTTTTGGATCCTTGACATACTCCCATGTCCGCTTAGAGAAGAGGACAAAGCTAGACCCCACATCCCAACAAGGGATTCTAGTTGGTTGCTCAGAGGTATTGAAGGCCTACCAGATCTACATTCCATCACAAAAAAGAGTGGTGGTGAGAATAAATGTTATATTTGAGGAGGGTAGAGCCTTCAAGAGGTATCTCAAGTTGAGAGACAATATTGAGGAGTTTCTAGAGACTTAGATTGATGTTTCAGAGGGAGCACAACCTTAGGTGTCGAGTGCACCAGTTTCAGGGGTGATAGGGTCACCTTGCACAACTTCAGGTTCACAGTTGCAGGGGGTTCAGGCAGAGGGTGCAGAGGCTTCAGGATATCAGAGTGATGGTATTAGATTTGAGGTGGAGACTCTTAGACGTGGAGATATTACTTATCCTTTGGTTAATCTAGGGAAGAGGAAATCGATATGGTTTCAGGAGATCCTGAAGGAAGCCAAGGAGAATGTATGAGAGCCCAAGATATTGTTCAGAGAGAGCAGAGCACCAAAGAGGCTTAGTTCCTACATGGCGATGGTGATGAGAATATCAGATGCAGAGCTCGAGACATTTGCGCATGCAATTGACCAATAGGTTTGGTGAGAGGCCATGCTAGAGGAGTATGAATCCATTATGCACAATGATGTATGGGAGGTGGTGTCGAGGCCAGAGGGGAAGTCAGTTGTGACTTCTAGATGGTTGTATAAGACCAAATATGTTATATATGGAAGCATAGAGAAACACAAGGCCTAGTTTGTGGCGCATGGATTCTCTTAGGTAGAGGGAGTTGATTATAATGAGACATTTGCACTAGTTGCGAGATACACTTCCATTCAGAGTATTATTTCTATAGTGGAAGAGATGGCTTGGAGGATACATCAGATGTATGTGAAGACCACATTTCTTAATGGATTTATTAAGGAGGAGGTGTACATTGAGAAAGAACAAGGGTTTGAGGTGTGTAAGAGAGAGTCTCATGTGTGCTTCCTGAGAAAGGCACTGTATGGTATGAAGCAAGCTCCTAGAGCTTGGTATTTGCGCATTGATTCATATTTTCTTCATATGGGATTTGAGAAGATTGATGTTGATCCTAGCCTCTATTACATCATTAGAGGTAAGGACATGATCATTCTCATTTTGTATGTGGATGACTTATTCATCACGAGAGAAGAGCATCTCATAGTTGAGTGCAAGATGAGTCTTGCATCAGAGTTCGAGATGACTGACATCGAGTTGATGCATTATTTCTTGGGCATGGACGTATGGTAGGAGGAGGGTCACATCTTCCTGGGACAGGGAAAGTATGTTGCAGACATTTTGAATAAATTTTATATGGAAGACTACAGGCCTATGTCAACACCCATGGTGATCCATATTATTTTTCGAACGAAATAAAATTAGAGATATTACAATGAAATACTCATAAAAATTGCCAGAAATAGAGAGATACAACAATACATGATTTCTATTAATGAAAGAAATGTATAGAGACTATAAAAATACAGAGTGCAAGACTTGCTAGAATGGTGGTAGCTTTATCTCTGAGAAGATATGTGACAGCTACGCTCATTCACAACAAGATGTTTACAATGAGGCTCTGAAGGCCTTTTTATGATAAACATGAATGCCAAAACCCTAGACATCCAAAAACCTAACCCTAGGAGATGAAGTGCCAAAATTCATGTGGGACCCATTGGGGTAAGTTAGTACATTAACTTCCCAGGGTTGTAACGTTTTGATCAAATACAAAATTGATATTTAAGCCTTAGGAGACAAGAGACAAAGTAATAATAATCTAGTTGATACAAAATTGTAGCAATAGTAAAGTTTACAGCAACAATTGATTATTTGTAACAACTGCGATAAAAACACTTCAGAAATGCTTGAAAAGACAGTGAAAAAAAAACATTCACTATGTAGAATGATTACCAATTGTCACAAGCAAATTTTGGTATGGTTAGCTAGAAATTATGTTAGTGTATGCAGAAAATTGCAGCAGTTAGTAAGGCTGAAACAAAGTTTTGTAACATCAACCACAAAGTTAGTAAGTTAGACTAATTTAGGGTTAGATTTATTTGGTAAAAGATTGATAGAGGAGAGTAATAAAGTTGTTTGATCAATCCTTCACAAGAGCAAGTAGAAATCAATGCCTTTTGGGATTATGGAGTCAATTATAACAACAACAAATAACTTGGAGAAATAAATGATAATAGTGGTATAAGGAAGGATAAATAAAGTATTAAGGTGTTGGCACTTCAAGGCCTCCAGCTTTAAGTCTCAAAGATCGAATTTTGGCTAGAGTGCAAGCTCTTTTGGGCTCTAGAGAATTCCTCTTCTCCTTGGACATTTGAAATATAATATGAACAAACTACTAAAGTGTGATTCCTAAAGTTCTAGAACTTTTAGGTCTTTAGGAACATAATCTAGTGAAATATTTTCTTGACAATTTAACAAGTGGAAAGAGCTAGAGAAGGACAAAGCACCTTATGTCCCTTCTCCTAAGGTTTCTTAGCCATACATTTCATAATCTTAAATGTGAAAAAGTAAAATATACCATAACCATTCAAAGCATGAAAAGAAAATGAATATTTTACTTACTTCACCAAGAATAATCAAGCATCAAACCCTATATTTGCAAGACACTTCACCAAAAAATGATCCAAGAAGCATTAAAAAAAGTCTCCAAGAGGTGCACATCATAATTTCAATGAATAACTCCCAAAAAGGGCGCAAATTTCAGTGCTTTCTCTAAGTGAGGAGAGTTCTGATGATAATATGAATTTGGCTAGCCATATTTGTATGGGAAATCCTGGCCTTATTATCCAAAAGTTGTATTTTCACATTTTTGAGCCTACTGCTCAGTTTACTCATTAAAATTTAAAATGAATTCAATTTCTTACAAAATTCCCCTCAAAGGGTGATGCCATTCCCTTCTAGGGTGACGTAGAGCTCCATATGAAGGTCGTTGGGGTAGAGGAGTGTAGCATTTGGCCTTCAAAATCCTTAGGATGTCTCCAACTGCCAGAAAAGATGCCAAGTGTCCATCCTTCACCCTCAATCCAGCTCCACAAAAACCTATCTCATTGAAATGATGTCATAAGCTAGGTAGGTGATGTTTAGCCCTCAAAATCACAACGTCCAAGTGTGGGATGATGGGAACTCTTCATCTAGGCCTTTCCAGAGTTTCTCCAAAGGTGATGAACTCCTTCTTCATTGTGAAACAATTCATCATGATCCTACTCCAGACGTGGGGCTCTATATCCATCCCTGGACTCCAAATCCCTCATGAAGGTACGAATAAGTCATCTCGTCATGAATACATGTCCATCGGGAAAGGTATTACAAAAACAAGAAGATATTCCCTCCAAGGGTCCATAAGTCATATGATCATGCCAAGTAAGCCACATATAATAATCAAACCACTCAAACATGTCCATAAAACCCCCCTTTTCAAACTAAACAAATGCTCAAAGACGTTATACAATTTGTCAATTTTAGGTGTGGGAGGGGTGTCAAGGAATCCTATTGGGACAGTCAGTCCTCAAGTCAAGGGTGTTTTCCAAGAGAAACCCATCTAAGTAAAGAATATGAAGTGGATGGGGGTACAACTTTTGGGCATGGGGTTCATGAAATTAAAGGGTTCATATTGTCTCATTTATGGGTGCTTTTGTAGAGGGCATTCCACCCTTAGTTCACGATGCAAAATTTTTCCAAGCCCATTTATTTGTCGTTAATTAATTAAAGTACAAAACAATTGGGTACTCCAAATGGGTAACATTAAACTTGGGAGAAAGTATCACAATGTCACTTGAAGGGAGAGATACATAGAGTGCCATAGAGGTAAAGCATAGGTTGTAACACACTTTTGTAGATCCCTCAACCAGTGGGACATCTATATATGTGAACTTCAATTTTGCAGGGCTTATGCTTTTAAGAGATAACGCTTCATTGTTTCTCAAGACCTCTTGGGTGAGAAATTGGAAGGTTTATGATTTGGATTTTATCTTTTTCCAACTACTTTCCCCTTTGGGCCTTTATCCCCTTCTACCCATGAAATGAGGTGCAATCCCTTCTTGGGTCAGTACAGCTGGAAATCCCAAAAGATAAGGAGATGAAAGGAAAGAAGTGTGGAAATTCATAAGTATGATGGGGAGTGGTTGATGAATCTTCAAGGAAACCATCGGTAGCACCCTATTCTCAAGGATGATGAACTTACTAGGACATAATGACACCCACCAAGGTTAAATAAGGAAAAGAGTATAAATTCCAAGCAAACGTTTTGTAATAAAGAAAGATTCTTTGAAAAATATCAAATGATACGATTATTGGAGTGACACTTAACATGATACCAAACTCATTACCTCATGGATCAATACCTGCCATCCTTTGGGGCCAGGCCGGTGCGATGGACACTGCTTTGCTGTTGGTGACACTTGATGGTGCATCAATGAATAGGAGGGGCTCTATGTGGATATGGTAGTCAATTTTTCTCTCGACTCTCGACAAAAAATAACTTGGAGAAATAAATGATAATAATGGTCTAAGGAAGGAGAAATAAAGTCTTGAGGTGTTGGCACTTCAAGGCCTCAAGATTTAAGTCTCAAACATGGAGTTTTGGCTAGAGTGCAAGCTCTTTTGGGCTCTAGCAAATTACTCTTCTCCTTGGAAATTTGAAATATAATATGAACAAGATACTAAAATAGGAATCCTAAAGTGATATAACTTTTAGGGCTTTAGGAACCTAATCTAGTCAAAGATTTTCTTGACAATTTAACAAGTGGAAAGAGCTAGAGAAGGAAGAAGCACCTTATGTGCCTTCTCCTAGGGTTTCTTAGCAAGCAATTTTATAATATTCAATGTGAACAAGTAAAATACACCATAACCATTCAAAGCATGAAAATAAAGTTCATATTTTACTTACTTCACCAAGAATAATCAAGCATCAAACCCTAGATTTGCAAGACACTTCACCAAAAAATGATCCAAGAAGCATTAAACCAAGTCTCCAAGAGGTGTGCATCATAATTTTAGCCAATAACTCCCCAAAAGGGCAAAAATTTCAGTCCTCTCCCTAAGTGAGGAGAGTTATAATGATAAAATGAATTTGGCCAACCATATTTATATGGGAAATCATGGCCTTATCATCTGAAAGTTGTGTATTTTCACAATTTTGAGCCTACTCCTCAGTTTTCTCATTAAATTTAAAATGAATTCAATTTATTACAAAATTCCCCTCAAAGGGTAATGTCATTCCCTTCCAGGGTGACATAGATATCCACATGAAGGTCGTTGGGGTAGAGGAGTGTAGCGCTAGGGCTTCAAAATCCTCAAGATGTCTCCAACTACCATAAAATATGTCAAGTGTCCATCCTTCACCCTCAATCCATCTCCACAAAACCCTAGCTCATCAGATTGATGACATAGGCTATGCAGGTGACGTCTATCCCTCAAAAGGCCAATGTCCAAGTGTGGGATGACGAGAAATCTTCATCTGGGCCTTTCCAGAGTGCCTCCAAAGGAAACTACCTCCTTCTTCACTATGCAACAAGTCATCACGATCCTACCGTATATGTGGGGCACTGAATCCATCCTTGTGATTTAAATCCCTCATGAAGGTCCGAACAAGTCATCTCCTCATGAATACCTGTCCACTGGGAAAGGTCTTGCAAAAAAAAAAATAGATACACCCTCCAAGGGTCCATAATTCACAGGATCATTCCAAGTAAGCCACATCTAATAATCAAACCACCTGAAAATGTCCATAAAACCCCCCTTTTTAAACTAAACAAATTCTCAAAGACATTATACAATTTGTCAAATTTAGGTGTGGGAGGGGTGTCAATGCATCCTATTGGGCCAGTTAGTCCTCAAGTCAAGGGTGTTTTCCAAGAGAAACCCATATAAGTCATGTAAATAAGATGAAGTGGATGGGGGTAATAATTTTGGGAATGGATTTCATGACATATAAGGGTTCATATTGTCTCATTTATGGGTTCCTTTGTAGAGGGTGTGATGCCCTTAATCCACGATGCAACATTTTTTCAAGCCCATTTATTTTTCGTTAATTAATTAAAGTCCAGAACAATTGGGTACTCCAAATGTGTAACATAAAACTTGGGAGGAAGTACAACAATTTCACTTTAAGGGAGAGGTACACAGAGTGGCATAAGGGTAAATCATAGGTTTTAATGCACTTGTGTAGATCCCTCAACAAGTGGGACGACTATATATGTGAACTTCACTTTTGCAGGTTTTATGGTTTTAAGAGATAACGCTTCATTTTTTCTCAAAACCTATTGGGAGAGCATCTGGAAGGTTTATGATTTGGCTTTTATCATTTTCCGTCTACTTTCCCCTCTAGGCCTTTAGCCCCTTCTTCCCATGAAATGAGTTACAATCCCTTCTTGTGTCAGTACACTTGAAAATCCAAAAAGATAAGGAGACAGAAGGAAAGAAGCGTGGAAAGTGATAAGTATGATTGGGAGTGGATGATGACTGTTCAAGGAAACCACCAGTAGCACCCAATTCCCGAGGGTGACCAACTTACTAGGACAGAATGACACCCACCAATGTTAAATAAGGCAAAGAGTATAAATTCCAAGCAAACGTTCTATAATCAAGAAGGATTCTTTGCAAGATATTCAAATGCTTCAATTATTAGAGTGACACTTACCATGATACCAAACTCATTACCTCATGGAGCAAGACCTACCTTCCTTGCCAGGACAATGCGATGGACGTTTCTTTGTTGTTGGTGACATATGATGGATCATTAATGAATAAGAGGGGCTCTACATCACTATGCTAGTCAATATGGCTCTTGACACTTTATGTCTACTACTTGTGAGACTTGAGACATGATATCCATAGTTACCCCTAGTGTGAGGGGGTAACACGAGATTTTGAAGAGATTCGGTATGTTGGACTGTAGGCCTATGTCTATGCCCATGGTGACCAACTAGAAGAAGATTGATGCTTTCATATCAGAGGCAGTGTACTCTACACTTTACATGCATTTGATTGTCTCTCTGATGTATCTGTTCAACACTAGAACATATATATTCTTTGTTGTTAACACACTCAGTTAGTTTACTGTTGAGTCGAGGAGGTTACAATGGGTGGTAGCGAAGCATGTTCTGAGATATTTGCATGGCATGATCGACTATGGTTTGAGTTATATCTAGGGATATGGGGTGAATCTGACATGTTTTACAGATGCTAATTGGGAAGTCAACATGGTGGATAGGAAGAGTACTTCAGGTTGTTGTTTTAGCTTGGGATTAAGAGTTGTTTTCTGGTTCAATAGGAAGTAGAAGTCAATGGCATTGAGCTCCATTGAGGCAAAGTACATGGAAGTTAGTTTAGGAGCATGTGAGGCCATTTGGATCCATAAAATACTCATTGGTTTGTTTGGACAATAGTTGGAAGTGACTGTCATTCACTGTGATAATCAGAGTTGCATCAAGCACTCTGATAATCCAGTGTGTCATGAAAAATCCAAACACATAGAGATCATATTTCACTTCATCGGGGACTGTCCGCAAAAAGGCACATTGAAGCTACTATATGTTCCTACAAGAGAGCAGGTGGAAGACATTCTCATGAAGGCCTTGATGAAAGGAGGGCGCTTAGTTGAGAAAGAGGGAAAGTGAACAACTGATAGAGAAGGGGGATTTGAATGAGGTGATTTTGCAGGTAAAGAACAGGCCGTCCAACAAACACATCAACAACAAGCAAACATGCTAATTGCAGGCCATAGACAACAAGGAAATAGGGTCGTACAACACACTATCAGGAGGGTCAAATTAACCCAGGTCGCACAAGATGATTATGAGGTTGTACTGGGATGATTTGTGTAGGCTATACTTTTGGGCTGAGCAAGGGCCGATTGTGATGGGCGAATTTATCCAAGCCATACAAAAAATTTGGCTGGGCCATGTTATAGCACAAGTTGTTGGTTTGGAAAAAGCCCGACCCAACCAAAAAGGAAAGTGCTACAACTAAGGAACACTACACCCAATTTCACCTCGATGTAGGTCCCGCACTTCAAGGGTGACTAGGTCACTCTAGGGAGGTGATCTTGATGACCCTAAGGGGAATGATATGGATACAGGGAAGTGTATGGATAATTCCCCCAGAAGGTCAAGTGATGGAAGAAATAATTGGTTGAGAAAAGTAAGTGAAGAGAGGGAAATGGATACCAAGTAAAGAGATAGTTGTCGGTGCACCTGTACTTGCCCGAGAAACAAGAAAATACACTTTTCCAACCAAGTATAGAAATGGATCAGCAAGTTAAGCTTGTTGTCCCTAAAATTCAACAACATACAAGTTAGTAAATCAGCGATAAATGTTACACTAAAGCCACTTTTAATATGTTATATTGATTAGCTAGTTAGTAGATGAGTTAGGTTGGCAAATATCTAGGTTTTAGGCTAGGGATTGGTCAATGGTTTAGGGTTGTCACAAGTCTGATTTTTTTGCAAAAAATTGCAGACCTATGGCTGTAGCTAACTAGTTAAATTATCGTCAAAGTTAGTGGTTGAATGTTAGTGCTAGGTGGCCCAAAATGTGCACCCTATCTAGGAGACTTAGTGGCTATATTTTGGAGGAAAGTTAGGGGTTGGTTAGTGAGATATTAGCCCCTAGGGTTAGTAACTTTTTACAACTTTATGGATGTAGAAAACAAGTTAGTACAACAATTTGATTTGTGGGTAAAAGAGGAGGCCCAAGGGAGGTAAGACTCGTGAAAGCATCAAAACAAATTTCCAAAAGATCTAGACTTATAATTTGCAAAAATCACGATTCCCAAGGCAAACATTTTATATCTCCAATAAAACAAATAAGTGACTAGTGCCTTTAAATAAGGGATAATGGAGCCAATTAGAAAGATATAGGGTTACTAAATCCTTGGGTGTGTAAACCCTCTTACTCCCCAAGGCAAGTACCTCTATATAGGGTTTGAAGATGAGGGGTGTAAATCCTCTTACCTCCTCAACCAAACCCTTGCAATATCAACAATCTTGAGCATAAAAATGGTTAAGACTAGAGTGGGGGTGTAAATCCTTATACTTTCCACTTATTTCTTAGCACAATAACCTCGAATTGAAACAAATGATAGCATGAAAGTGAAATACCATACCAATTCCAAGAAAATGCTAAGACAATACACCATAAGAGAAAAAGATAATCCTTTCAAGGATAGTGCTAGACTTCCACCAACCATTCATCAATAGATAGCCATAAACAAGAGCATGAAAGAGACAGATAGCCAAAGATAGTGAAAATTTCAGATCAAGTCCTCTCACAAGAGGGAGAGTTATGTTCAAATGAGATCTTATCATCTCTTATTTATACAAAATGTCACCAAGGTGACGTGTCCACATATTTAGGGGTAAACCACAAGATTGGGGGTCAACAACCCTAATATTTCCCCCTTAACAAAGTAATATTAAACAAATTCATTTAAATTTCACTTTTTCACAAATAAAAGTTAAAACCCTAAAATGGGTGTGACATCTTCCCTTTAGGGGACATTTTGTCTTCTTGATCAAGTCGTTGGGGTATTTTCATCACGGCTAGGCCTCTAAATGCCACATGTCTTCAATCCATGTCTTATTTCCCATGATCAAGGCCTTCCTTCACCCAAATGTCCATTCATCCATGTCTCACCACCAAACCCTAGCCCCCAAGAAGACGTCAAGCCTCTAAGGGTGACGTTTTGCATCTTCTAGGAAAATCATTTGACACATGAGGGGTGGGATAGGTCTTCCTCATCATCGTATATGTCTCCAAATATTCATCTTTGTGATCCAACATGTGGACCCATGGCATCCAACCTATGGGATTGCAACCCCAAGGAAGCTCAAGCTAGGCTTATTCTTCCAAAATTGTCCACCAACTAGGTCCTGCAAAGACAAATAATCATTCCCTCCAAGGATCTCAATTCATAACACCATGATAAGTGAATCCAATTAATAAATGACCCACCTAAGCACGTGCATCAAATATCACTATATCAAACAATTAATTTCTCAAAGACATTATGCGACTTGTCAAGCTTGAATATGGGAGGGTTGACGAGGTGTCCTATTGGGTAGATCTTTCCCTAGGTCAAGGAAAGTTTCGAAGAGATCCCTCTCTAAGCCATGTAAAGTGGATGAGGTGGTTGGGGTCAAGACTCAATGGGCATAGGGCTCATGACATACAAGAGGTCGTAGTGTCTCATTCATGGGTTCCTTTGTAGAGGGTGTGTGGTACCTTCATCCACAATGCACTTTTTCCAAGCCCATTATTTGCCATTCTTTTATTCTTTCATAATTTTAAGGAAATATTAAAGGCCACTGCCCTGGCATGGTGTCCAGATAATGGAAATGTAACCCACAAAAACCTAGTGGAAATGAGAAGGTCGGTTGATGATGATACTCCCTTTCTCTTAGCCATGCAATTGAGAGCCATTATCCTGGCTTGGTGACTAGATGATGGTAATGTCATACCACTAGATATTCATGGAAATGATAGGATGGCTCATGATGATACCTCCTATCCTTCAACTAAAATTTTAATCATTTAAAACATATTTCATTGTGGGTCCCCCTTTACTCAAAGATAAGTGTTTCATTGCTTTCTTGGGTGATCCTTGAGTGAAGCACATCTA
>ML803130.1:167746-181711 GCA_009831015.1 Picea engelmannii
GAAGTCACATTTATTGATGATTGTTTATTTGAACAAATGACTTGTTTTAATTGCATAGTTATTCAAGCGCAACAGATGGGAAAACTACCTTCTTGTAGTTACCCTTAAATTTATGTCTACATATGTTGCACAAGTAATTTGATTTAACATTGTTACCCACTATTGTAACGTGGTCACAATAGTTTGTTGATGTATGATGCTTCTCTCCTTGGTTCCATTTAATGAAAGGTCTACAAAAGAATTAGAAAACAAAAAAAATGGTACATGAATGTTAAATGTCGACACAATGTATAAGTAATTGATATATACATGATAGAATTAATGATCCAATAATCAAGTTTCATATTTTTAGTTAATAATTGAACATTAAACCATGTTGCAATTCTACATGAACATGTTCTCAAACAATGTAAGAAACATAAACCAATACATTATATTAATATTACTACCATTATATTTAAGAGGATTTTTGACCTATGTTCTCACAAAAACAATTAGCTTTCAAATTCTTTAATTTTTTTTGTATTTTTTCTCATTTTATTTGTAATTTAGGTTGTTAAATGATCTTTTTTTATTTTCAACTAGAGGTATGACCATATAAATCTTTTCACTAGCGACCTTGTGATCATCCATGTGGTAAGTATTGCATCCACATAAAATGTTGAATTCATGATCAAAGCATGATCATGTATTTTCCAACCAATATACATTCATTTTTTGTAAGAGGAAATTTTTCTAAGACCATATCAATGATATATGCGTCGCCAATGGCATCCATAGGCATGTCCTTGGTTTTTTTGGGTTGTTGCATCTTCTCTAAAATCTTGTATTGATGATAAAAAAAGATCAGTGTTAAACATTAGTAATTAATAACAATTAGACTCATGATTAAATGTTGATGTTGCTTATTTTTTTCTATTAAATATTAGATGGAAATTTAAATTCACTTAAATAATAAATCTTAAATGTATTTAAAGTGCTAATATTTAATCATTGTAATTTATGAATATAATGATTAGAAAATTAAATAATTTGGAAAGAACATATATAATTGAACTTAGATTAAACATTTGAATTTGCAGAATAAAAATGTTAATTTTTGGTGATCATATTAAATAAAATTATGAAGTTTAAATATTGAACATTAAATTGTATAGGGAATATGATTAGATTTAAATTTAAGCAAAAAAGTATATTCCTAAATTTGAATAAAAAAATGTTAATGCCTCAAAATGTTAAATTTGAATAAAAAACATATGCTTGAACTTGAATAAAAAATGTTAAACGATGTTTTTTGGGGAGAAATGCCAAAAAAAGTCGTTTAATGCCTTAAAATGGATCTGGAAGGTTCTGGACCCCAATTTTCCAAATTGAGACTTGTCGCTAAAATGACCTTGCAAGCTTATTCCTCCAATTTTTTCCACTCTGAAAGCATCAAGGTAGATGGAAAATAATATATTGATCTAATCCAGATCACATTTTTGTGAAGTCTCTTATAGAAGCAAAGTTTTCCAAACTTTGATCTATGTTAGGAGTTCGAGAAGTTGTCATTAAGGGGGGATATGCTCCTTCCTTCTCCTATTTTGTCTCTTTTGTAAATCCGACAATCATATCCCAAGTTGTTTTTAAGGGGGGATGTTAGGATATTGAGACACTTAAGATTTAGTTAAGATCAATTTGCTCTAATGTGTCATTAGGTAAAAGTATGTTTCTTTAGTATGCATTAGTAGTTAGGTAATTTGATAGTCACGGTATGTTCCCGACATAGAGTTATCTGATGGATCATATTCTCATTGATCTTAAAGGTTACATTGATTCGTGGATTAACACTCGATTGGTACATGATCTTCATTTTAAGAGTATGGATGTTAATTTGTCGATGATAGATTATGAGAAACTCTCTTGTAAATCTCTTTGTAATACTTTTCTTTTGCATTAATAAATTTCTCCAAATGTCCACGTTGGTTGGGGCCATGGATGTTTCCCCTTAGGTGTTTTACCACGTCAAAACATCAATGTGTTGATATTTTGTTTCATTGTGTGAGTGGTTACTGAAGGTGTTCATCCTTTGTTGGAATACCTATGTTGTTGAACAAAACTTAGTACTGCTCAAAGGATAATGCACTCCAAATTTCTAGAGTTCCAAAGTCACGCAACTCAATTAATTTCCTACCTAGATAATATCAAGGATAAAAAGGTAGTGCTATATGGAGTCCAATTAAGCATGGATCAACAAAAGATAAATCCAATGCAATTATGTGACTCTGGATAACTATCAATTTTCAATCGCATCCCTTGAAAATGATATCATTACCTTTGTAAATAACTACAAAATCTTTCACCTCACCATGGAAAAGGTGATAGAAAGATATCTCCTTCCTTCACTCAGGGGCATGGACTCACCTCGACCCATGATGGATGTTTTGAATGAACTAGAGGAGATGATTACAGGAAAAGGGATTGCAATGGGAATCAATCATAGGATCTCTAAGGAGGCCGTAAAAGAACATATTGCAAACCCTTTTAAGGAAATCAATTTTATTGATTCATTCCTTAGTACACTCAAGAAAGGTATGGCCCTCATGCCTAAGGAATTAGTATCCGATGAAGTCACTTTTGAACAATAATTCTTAGGTGCATCATAGGGATTTCTTCTCAACATGAGGTGTGGTTAGACTACTTATATCACAAAGCACATTGTCCAAGATGATCTTAATAAAAGACAAATTTGGTACAAAACATTCTTTTAAAATGAAAATAAAAGGAATAAAACATGAATGTTGAAAAGTTCATAACTTCCAAGAAAGGAAGCCAAGAAGTCACAAGACAATTATGAAGTGAAAATCTATAAAAGTTATCTACTAGTCGTGTAAAGGGATTTTGACTGTTGATAATTTGTAAACTCTTTATAATATTTTAATGAGAATAAGCCCTCGAGGCGAATTTTGGAGGACGATAATTGGTTTCTAATAAAGTGTGTGATAAGAATTATTTATAGTGTTTATGTTGTTATTGGGATCACCATAAGAGTATATCTTTTTGTTATAGATTTTTCTACATGAAGGTTACAATTCTTGCTTTTATTTTTCTGAAATGTTTTCTTTGGGATGGTGAATGTGAGGTTTTGGTGTTAATTAAATAATACACTTTTCTACTTTTCATTTTTATTCATATATAATTTGTTTGTTTTGTTTTCTTGGATATCTTCTTATTCTTGAAATACTAATGGAAATGTATAGCTAATCTTGAATTCGGTGGTTAAAATACACTCCTAGCTAGGTGTTGAGGTTTCAACACACCCTAAAATCTCGAGAGATTTTGGGTACCACTTTTATTTATTTTTAGTAATGCAATTATGTTTCATTATACTCACTTGATTCATTTTTGGAGATTTAACCTTTCAAATCTTTCAATATTAGTGAAAAGTTTTAAAAAAATTTCATGTTTCAGGGTATTTTAAAGCTTTTAATTCAACTACATGTCGAGTGGATTACAAAAATTTTCTTTCCTTCGTATTTTAGATGAAAGAAAAAATTTATTTTGGGATTTTTTTATTACATTTACGATTAAAGACAAGTTTTGTTTTAACCCAAAAATCATTCTTCATTTTTAGGAATTGTTTTATCTTTGTCGGATTGATTTTCTATTTTCATTAAACAAAGTTATGATTGTTTCTAAATCTACTGTTCAATTTGAATAATCTTAAAACATTTGTTGAATAAAATATTTAACTCCACCCGAATACAAAGTTATGGCTTTGTTTGACCTTGTCGACGCTTGAATTTGTCAGGATCGAAACAACAACCTCGGAAGGACATTGGTCCCCCTTCATTTTTAGAGAGGTGATACTCCTCTTGGACTAAATGATATATCTGTGATATATTGGATTAGGAGAGTGCTAGGAAACAAACCCTAAATATTTATTGCTTGAGATTATGAAATAAAATGGTTCTTCAATAACCTAAGTACAATCTTTATGTGAAGCAAAAGAAAATATTGAAGGAGGGATTCAACATTAGAATTAAATTGTGATCAACATCACACATAATCTTCTTAACAATATATAATTACATCGATATCTTCTTCATAGGAGAGAATGATTTGATCATCTCAAAGAATTTTAACAGTGTACTGCAATCAAGATCAAAAGATAATTTGATAGGTCAACCTCAAATACTTTATATTCTGAAAACGGGGTTACAAAGCACAGTCGAGATCAACCCCAAAGCAATTCTTTATGGAGTTGTATTTATGAAAGATGTTCTTCATTACAAAATATTTGAGATCCATATAGGTGGTTGCAAATACTCCATGATCATTTAATAAAATATCTTAGAAGAATATAAGAAGAACACTCAACAACTTATCCTTGTGCCCAACTCTGAGATTCAAGCATAAAACTATGAGAAGTGGTGTAGAAGAATATATATATATATATATGTGTGTGTGTGTGTGTGTGTGTGTGTGTGTGTGTGTGTGTGGCAAAGATGGAGATTTATTTCTTTTGATCAGAAGCTTGATTGTGTATCCATTGTTGTACCTTCTTCTTCCTCTGATCTTCTTCCCTGCCCCTTTGACAATATTGATTCTTCCCGCCTCTTTTGATGAAGGCTCTCTTCTCTTTTTAAGGAGAGATTTTCTAATTGTTTGAGCAGTTAGGTTTTCTCCCTTCTAGAAATTCCCGTACAAGTATTTTCTTGGAACATTCCATTTAATTAATTCCTCATTAATTATTCATTAATTAAATCACATCATTAGTGTACGTACATTGAAAATGGGTCCCTCTCCCTTTTTAATAATTTTTTTTAATTAAACTTTTATTTTTTTAAATTTAATTAATTCTCCACTAAAAGAGGACAACTGTAATTTAATTTTATAGCCATTAAAACCAAATTTTTATCCATGTAAACCACTTCTTATGTTCTCTTCATCATCTCATCTTTCCAATGATATAAAATTTTCCCAAATCCCTTGCTCAGATCTCAAGATATGAGCTCATGAAGTTGAGTTGTCACGTAGGCCCATTAAAAATGCAGCTGAATGATATTTTAATTTATAAGAAAAATGTATCATCTTTAAACATTTGAAACCTGTACCAACATATTATATGTCAAAATACCTTTCCAACGATATATATTTTGCGTTATTTTGACACCTGAAGCTCAAGATATATCCTTTGCAAGATCGTGACTCAACCACCGTCGATCAAGTTTGATTGGTAAATGTGGACCCTTGATTTAATTTCGACATCCTTTGTTGAAATTTGACTTTTCTTCATTATTATTATCCCACATGTATGAGAATAAAAGAGTGTTGGTGGTATATAATTTTAAGTGTAACATACACTTGACAAGAAATAAATAAGATAGGAGACAATGGAGCTTGGAGGATTCGACCCTTGGAAAATTGTTGAATATAATAATAATTTTGCATTCCCAGTTAACCACAAATATGTCCAATAAGAAATGATGAGTAACCCAACCAAATGTTTCCACATTTCATCACTCGACAGGCCAACAATATTCCAATAATAGTCTTCCATATGTCATCCAATAAAATCATGCCATGTGTCACTTTTTGTATGTTGCCAAATGTCTTCATTAATTAGTTGCCATGTGGCACCATTAACTTCCACGTGGATATATCTCATTGGTTAATAAAGTTCCATGTGTCACTTGGAGATGTTTCTCAAAGAACTTAGGATAGGAAAAATATTATTAAAATAATATGGCGGGTTCACAGGTTTACATGAATGGAGAGGTAGGTGAGGAAATCACGACGGACCCGTGGTAATACATAGTAAGGAATGAGTGTGAAAAAATCTAAGTGTAGATGAAATGGAGAGGAGAGGTAAATACTTTTAAAATATTATAAGTCTTGAGAATTGATTAGATGGACTTTCATATAACATGAAATAAACATCACCAACCCTCACCAACCCGTGAACCCACGGTAACTCATATATATTTTGCTTAAGTGTTGGAAAAGTTACATAGTGAAGAGTAGTAAAAGGAGTTGGGTTAATTATGAAGGTGGTGTAAGTCAAAGTTCATTGTGAGGGTAGAAGAGATAACACATACTCTTAAGAAATATCATCAACCCACGAACCCGCGGTAAGCCATAGTAAATAAAACTAAGTCTATAAAGTATATAATGGGTCACGTGAAATATGGAAAATATGAAAAATAAAAAGAAATATATGGGAAATAAAGGAATTACGTGAAATTTGGGAAAGGAAAAAGGGAAAAGGAAATAAATGGAAAAATGTGATAAAGAAATATGGAAAGGAAAATAAAAGGAAATGGGAAAATAAAGGAAAAGGGAAATGAATGTGAACGTGGAAAGGAATAAAGGAAAATGGTAAGGGGAATATGAAAGTAATGATACAATGGGAAAAAAAACTAAGTATATAATGAGAGAATGAATAGGGGTGAAGGGAAATGAGAGGAGAGGACATGTGACTTAGAACATTTTTCATATTTCTTCTTGTAACACCTCCATTAGACTTCTGGACAGAAGTATGCGTATCTTGGTCATGGAGACTCCGATTTTGATTCCACAAAATGCATGACGAAGTTGATACTGAGGGATATGCAATGAACATATAATAGTTCAAAAATATTCATCTTACAATATCATTTTTTTATTATTATTCCAGGAGCACTAATATATAGGTGACCAAATTTTGGTCAACAACTGGCTCCAACTACGAGACAGTGACCCCTTGCGGGTTGTTGAGAACACCATAATCTCAAGACCAATTACCTTCTCCATTAGTCTATGGAGTCATCTTCAAATTGAAATCTTGTAATTCTTCTTCTTTCATGGAGTTATCTTCAAAATTCAATATAAATACTGTCTTATTATGCAATCTTGAACTGAAGAAACAAAATATGTACATACATGATATACCTACCCTAAATTACTTGAAAGAAAAGAGAACCTTAGGTATAGGAAGATTTCCAATGGATCCATTCGAGCATCCCATTGACTTGTGAAATGGGCTCCAACAGTAAGAGAAATATGGGGGTTGCTACCAATAAATCAGAAGCATGAAAATCAGGAGCATGCCCAAAATGTACTACAATGGGATTGAGCAATTTGTGCATAAGACTTGTTTGCATTGGCATGATGACAATGATTTCAAACCAATATTCAATATAATCTACTCTTGGCTGCCCCAGAGTGTTGTTATCTTCAATCAAATGAGAAATTTATTTCTTGAAAACATTCTTTTTTTCTTCTTTTTCCACATTCAAAATTATTGTTTCATTGGCGATGTCTTGGCAATGTTCTTCTTCTAAGCAATGGCTATCTTATGTATTCTCAAAATTGGTTTCTTCCACCAATTGTTCTTGCTGCAAGTTCTCTTGTGATGTTTCATCATCTATTACAAGGATGAAATATTCTTGTATATTTGGTGGAGGCTTCTCAATTTCATTATCAAATTTGTTGCTTGAAATATCTTCATATAGAGTATATAGGAGGCTGAAATTTTCTTCTTGTAATTTGGAAGTTTCATCTTCATCTTCAGCAACATGATTTGACTTAAGAATTCCATCCACTCTTTGATTATATTCTTCTTCAAATTTAGGCATTTCATTATCTTTCTTCCATATGGGAGAGGATGGGTGGGAAGCAATATTTAAAACATCAACAAAAACATATGACTGCACCTTTTGGATGAACTTTTCTACAAATGAAGCTTCTAACACATTTCATCTAGTAATGGAGTTAGGGATTAATGAACTATACCATTCAAGAGCATCCTCTCGTAGAGCTTGTAGGAATAATCTACATGTAGAATTGTCTTCAGTGAGGTTGAAATCATAACATGTACCTTTAAAATTAATCAAGTGTTGCTCGACATCTTTTGAAGCATCCCCAAAGAATGTAGAAAAAATTTCAATAGGAATATTGGGCATTTGAAAGTCTACTTTTGGTAGATTTAAAGGGGTATTATAGAATCGTCTCCTTCTTTGAGTATTTATCCCTTTTGATGAGTCTTGCAAAGCCATTGATGAGATTGATGAAGAATATAAAGAAGCATTAAGACATGAATCAAACCCTTCATTTTGAATTTTTTCAAGGAGTTCATTCTCCTGAATCTTTGGTGCTTCTTGTTTCTTTTTTATATTACAAAAAAGGTGAGCCATGCTTACAATAAGCATCAATTTTCTTGAATATTCTTCTCGAAACTTTGAGCCATGGATATTTTTGGTTCCTCAAATATCTTGAAAATAAATTGTCCCTAGTGGATTCACCAAAAATGTTGACGCGTGAATCCATCAGGACCAAAACGACAATCTCACCAGGACATTAGTTCCCCTTTGTTTTTAGAGAGGTGGTACTCCCCTTGGACTAAAAGATATATCTGTGATATCTTGGATTAGGAGAGTGCTAGGAAGAACACCCTAAATATTTATTGCTTGAGATTATGAAATAAAATGGTTCTTCAATAACCTGAGTACAATCTTTATGTGCAACAAAAGAAAATATTGAAGGAGGGCTTCAACATCATAATTAAATTGTGATCAACATCACACACAATCTTATTAACAATATATGAATACATCGATATCTTATTCAAAGGAGAGAATGATTTGATCATATCAAATAATTTTAACAGAGTACTGCAATCAATATCAAAATAGAATTTGATAGGTCAACCTCAAATACTTTATATTCTAAAAATAAGGTTACAAAACACAATTGAGATCAACCCCGAAGCAATTCTTTGTGGAGTTGTATTTATGAAAGATGTTCTTCATTACAAAAGATTTCACATCCATATAGGTGGCTACAAATACTCCATGATCATATAAGAAAATATCTTATAATAATTTAAGAACACTCAACAAATCAGCCTTTTGCACAACTCTCAGATTCAAGCATAAAACTATGAGAAGTGGTGAGAAGAATATATATAAAAAAATGGAGAAGATGGAGTTTTCTTTCTTTTGATCAGAAGCTTGATTGTGTATCCATGGTTGTACCTTCTTATTCCTATGATATTTTTTTCCTACCCCTTTGACAATACTGATTCTTCCCCCCTCTTTTGATGAAGCCTCTCTTATCTTTTTAAGGAGAGATTTTCTAATTGCTTGAGCAGTTAGGGTTTCTCCCTTCTAGAAATTCTCGTACAAGTATTTTCTTGGAACATTCACATTAATTAATGCCTCATTAATTCCTAATTAATGAACTCACATCATTAATATACGTATGTTGAAAATGGGTCCCTCTCCCTTTTTAATAAATTTTTTTAATTAAACTTTTATTTTTTTAAATTTAATTAATTATCCACTAAAAGAGGACGATTGTAATTTAATTTTCTGGAAGTGAAAACCAAATTTTTATCCACATAAACCACTTTTTGATGTTTTCTTCATCGTCTCAGCTTTCCAATTATATAAATTTTTCCCAAATTCGTTGCTCGGATCTCACGATATGAGCTCATGAAGTTGAGTTGTCACACATGCCCATTAAAAATGTAGTTGACTGATATTTTAATTTCTGAGAAAAATGTATCATCTTTCAACATTTGTAACCTATACCAACATCTTCTACTTCAAAATATTTTTCCAACGGTATAGAGTTTTCATGATTCTGACACCTAGATCTCAATACATAGCCTTTGCAAGATCGTGACTTAGCCACCGTCGATCAAGTTTGATTGGTAAATGTGGACCCTTGATTTAATTTTGACCTACTCTGTTGAAATTCAAATTTTCTTCATTATTATTATCCCACATGTATGAGAATAAAAGAGTCTTGGTGGTATATAATGTTAAGTGTAACATACACTTGACAAGAAATAAAGAAGAGAGGAGATGATGGAGCTTGGAGGATTCAACCCTTAGAAAATTGTTGAATATAATAATAATTTTGCATGCCTAGTCAACCACCAATATTCCTAGTCAACAATGATGATTCAACCAACCAAATGTTGCCACATGTCATCACTCAGTAGACCAACAATCTTCCAATAATAATTTTTTCATATGTCATCCAATAAAATCACGCCATGTGTCACTTTTTGTATGATGCCACGTGTCTCCATTAATTAGTTGCCATGTGTCACCATTAAATGCCATGTGGATATATATCATTGGTTAATAAAGTTCCATGTGTCACTTGGAGATGTTCCTCAAAGAACTCGGGATAAGAAAAATATTATTAAAATAATATGGCGGGTTCACGGGTTTACAAGAATGGAGAGGTAGGTGAGGAAATCACGGTAGACCTGTGGTAATACATAGTAAGGAATGAGCATGAAAAATTCTAAGTATAGGTGAAGTGGAGAGGAGAGGTAAATAGGTTTAAAATATTCTAAGTCTTTAGAATATGTCATAAGAACTTGCATATAACATGAAATAAACATCACCAACCCTCACCAACCTGTGAACCCACGGTAACTCATATATATTTTGGCTAAGTGTTGGAGAAGTTACATAGTAAAGAGTAGTAAAAAGAGTTGGGTGCATTATGAAGGTGGCCGAATTCAAATTTCTTTGTGAGGGTAGCAAAGATAACACATAGTCTTTAGAAATATCACCAACCCGTGGTAAGACATAGTAAATAAAACTAAGTCTGGAAAGTATATAGTGGGTCACGTGAAATATGGAAAATATGAAAAATGAAAAGAAATATATGGGAAATAAAGGAATTACGTGAAATTGGGGAAAGGAAAAAGGGAAAATGAAAGAAATGGAAAAATGGGATAAAAAAATATGGAAAGGAAAATAAAAGGAAATGAGAAAATAAAGGAAAAGGGAGATGAATGTGAACGTGGAAAGGAATAAAGGAAAATGGTTAAGTGTGGAAAATGGTAAGGGGAATATGAAAGTAATGAGATCATGAGAAAAAATACTAAGTATAGAATGAGATAATGAATAGGGGTGAAGGGAAAGGAGAGGAGAGAACATGTGACTTAGAACATTTTTCATATTTCTTCTTGTAACACCTCCATTAGACCTTTGGACATAAGTATGTGTATCTTGGTCATGGAGACTCTGATTTTGATTATGTGAAATGCATGGTGAAGCTGGTATCGATGGCTATGCAATGAACATATAATAGTTCAAAAATATTAATCTTCCGATATTATATTTTTATTATTATTCCAGGAGAAGGAATATATAGGTGAACAAATTTTGGTCAACAAACCTCCATGTTTCTTGTTTAGATTATCGGTAAACTTTTTTCAAATAAAAGGTTGAATTTTATTCGAGTATAAATATGAATTTTCATTTGAATATGCCTCGTGTCAAATTCATAATTGTATCCAATTTGAATGTTTAAACTTGAATGCAACGTGGGAAAATCACTTGAAATAAGTTTTAAACCAATTCAAAAAATTACAGGATGATGACAATCATACGTGTGACTGGAGTTTTCAAATATTTTTCAATATTTTGAAGTGATGGGCATTAAATGAACTAAAATATGTGGTAAAAAGGGAAAATGAAAACGAATTTGCTCACCTGAAATTAATTATCACCAAAAATGGTTGATTTGCTATCCGAAAGAAGAGAATATTTCATTTTACTTGGACTTGCATGCAACTGAATTTATATCAATTTTGGAAGTATTACAGGTTTTGTGTTTGCATTTGAACTAGGTAAGTGTTCTTAATTATTCTTACATTAATCAAATTAAATTTCCCATACTTATGATATAAGTAATATGATGAAACGTTTTTAGATCTTTTGTAATAGAACATAGTTGTGTCTGGAAATAGTTTTTCATTTTTGTTGTAAATAGGAACCATGCCACTAAAGAGAACTTCTCCAAGAACCCCCATAAATTATTCGAAAAAAATCAAAAGGAAAATTGACAGTGAGTCATATGAAAGGAATGAAATTATTATCTTAGATACATAGGCAAAATTTATGGAAATATAACTAGATATTACAGAACAAGTAATCAACATTCCTAAATAAAAAATTGAGAATCTCAAACCTATTTTTGGAGATACAGAGAACTAAATTTAGAAGGATATAAATTTACCTAAAAGGGGTGAGATATACAAAAAAATTAAAGAAGATAATTATCCAAACATTGTGTCATTAAGTAACCCTAACAAGAGAAACTTTGATGACCTAGTATACCTAAACATTGGAAAGTCATGGTTACACTATGTAGCAACTAGGGTACCTATCATGTTGTTAGTACCACATTTGTTCCTTCCACTGATTTGAAGGTTATTCATGGTTATAACACTGAGATTTAGCAAGTTGAAGGAAGAAGGGAAAGCTTCCAGAGCCTCTAAGTCGAAATTACCAAACTATTCCAACGTCAATGGAGAAAACAATGGATAAAGCATGCTCTCTTTGAGCTTAAGGAAATATTTTAGCACTCTAGCACTTATTTGGGGTCAAAAACAGCTTATCGCACCTGGAAAGGGGATAATTCCATTATGCAAAGGGGATTATCATGGGACAATAGCCCAGGGACCAAGTACGGGTACCCATCGATCGTCGACGTCGACGTCGACGAAATGCATATTCACCACAATATGTTTTATTTCCTTATCGTCGACAACGATTTCCCCCACCACATCAATTTACATGCAGATCTAAAGCAACATGCCAACGAAACGTTGTTAGAGACAACTAGGGGGTGACACATGGACATGTGGAACCCACTGGATGCACAGGTGAATATGTCAAATCTAGGTGACATGTGTCCTGCCTGACTACCATGTCAACACCATCGTGGGACCAGTATAAGGTTTCCATGTGTCTAGGTTGATGTTAACGCGAAAATAGTTTCCTTAGTCGATCTTGTATTTTGGTTGAGCTATATCAACGACTCTCCTCACGTCAGTGATAGATCGACGGTAGAGATCTGGTTTGGGGTTGTCGTCATAAAAATCCATTGGGGATTCCCCCTTAGCTCAACTTCCATAGTGTCGACGATGAAATCATCGTCAACAACCAAGGATAAGTTGAAGAAGAGCTGACAACTTGGCATGCCAATGGAGCATTTTTAGAGCCAACCACTGCCTGCCATGTGGCCATGGAGAACCCATCACATGCATAGGTAAAAATATCAAATTCGGGTGACACATGTCCTACTTCCCTGCAATGTCAGTTCCACTGTGGGACAATAAAAAGTTGCCACTTTTCTAGGCTAGAGTCATCATGACGAGATTTTCCTTAGCCAATTCTTTTCTTTCGACCATGGTGAGATCAATGACCCTTAGTGATTCTTGGACCTCTAATGGATAGTCCAGATTTGTCTTTTTGAGTCTTTTCATAGTCCCCTCTTCAGATCCTTGTTTGAAACTCAAGCCATGACCTCTCCAATGAGATGCATACTATTATAACCCTAAATTTCTCTACATATGCATACCTAGCATTTTGACCTCTTGCATTTTTTTCCAAGCCATCACTGAGTTTCTCTTCTAAAAAACCAAATTTCTGAAGATGTGCGCACCCTGCTCCACTATTGACTGCATACATACTCTTGCTGCACCACTACATCCCGCGTGTGTATGCAAGTTGCACCACTATAAACCACATATAATACCTGCAAAATTTGCAAAAAATAAAAATTTGCAAGGAATTCATTGAGATTACGGGGTATTGGGTAGTTTCCCAACTAATCCACCGCCTATAGTCCGTCACCCAACCAAATAACCATCCTTTTGTCATATAAAATGAGGTGTTGGGATCTCATTCAAAATGTAGACATAAGAACAATGAAACTGTTCCCATTTCACATCCCCTCCTTGCCCCAAGCATTTGCAACCCTTTTGTGAGAATTTTCTCAGAATTCCCCAATTTGCCTTCCTTCCTCCATCATAAACCCATTATACTTCCCAAGAATAAGGTTGAGAGGAGAAGCTTATTGGAGGTGCACTTGGAGCTTGGTGAAGAGGAGCTCGGACCAGGTTCGTGGAGCAGTAGCTGACTTTGGTTGTAAGTGATCATTGTATTATGAATAAAAGAAGTAATTTTC
>ML803130.1:192527-205473 GCA_009831015.1 Picea engelmannii
AATTATTTCAATAATAATTTTAATGGAGAAATTAGAAGTGGGTTAACCCTAAAATAAGGAAAGTCGACCAAGTGACCTAGAAGATGTTTTTAAGGAAGCTACTTGGAGAGTATAAATAAGAGGCAAGGCTCTCTCATTTAATACACACTTGAGCATATTGAATATATATAGGTGTATGAGGTAACCAATGATATCTAAACCGGAATTATGAGTGAAGGTGAAGAAAAGAAGGTCGAAATGCAAGGAAGGATAAATTCTTTTGATGATACTTTCTAAGGTATGTTATTTATAGGTCATCTCACCATTTTCACTATAAATTATTTTTCTATAATGATTCATACCATGAAATTGATATTCAATTGAGAAAACATATCCAGGTATATGTGGTAAAAAATTTAGCTTGTGGGTCGTTGTATTTTGGGAGTTACACTTCGTGGAAAATAGGGTTTGTGGCTAGTCCCAAAACTAGTCAAAAACAAGTGTTTCGAGTAAAAATGTCGTAACTTCTTCATAACAGATCCAAATTCAGTGAGACAAAATGTGTTGGTTAGGGTATAGTATTTAGTATTCTACGTAACAGTTTCATATCAATTCATAAAATATTCCGTGCGGGGCACGCTCTACAAGGTCGCTCTCTAGAATAAGCCAGAATTCATCAAGGTATGCCATTTTTTCTATAACTCCTTTTCTGAGAGGTTCCAAGTAGTGAAACTTGGAGGAATTTCAGAAAACACACTGAAGAACATTGTGTATCAGTTTCATATATTTATACATTACAGGTACAAAGTTACGATTACTTCAAGTTAGGGTTGTTGACTAATCTAAAACTAGGCATGTGAGACTAAAAAAAAGTTTGATGAAAATGATAGTCTCTTGTTGTTAAAGTTAAGGAAGGTTTGCAAGAATGCGATAATAGACACCAGGTCTATTACAGAGCTACAAATCATATTTGGATGATGAAACTGATGAGGGATTTTGGTTGAGTTACATGTTGAGTACATGGTTGAGACAAGTAGTTGATGAGTTGGCACATACATGAGGTGTATAGTTGATGATGTTGGTTGATGAGTAGTTGAGACATGATTGGTACATACTTGGTGCATGGTTGATGCAATTTTTTATGGTACAGGTTGATTACAGGTTGAGGTATAGGTTGATGCATGGTTCAGATTTATTGGTACAGATTTACAATGGTATATCTCACAGTGATATTGTGACAGTGGTTCCATCATTCTACTTCTACTTAAGGGTGGTAGGATGGGGCAAGGACAGGTGGTTGTAGCCACCTTTCAATTGTAGCCGAAGAACATAGGGGGTTGTAGCCTCCTTCTGGTTGTAGCCAGAGAATTGGGGAGTTGGAGCTTCCCTCAGGTTGTAGCCTGAGAAACTAGGGGGTTGAAGCCTCCTTCCAGTTGCAGCTGGAAAACAAAGGAAGTTGGTGCTTCCAATGAATGTAATTCTTCAAGACATATAAGAAAAATCATTCTGTGGTTTTCTCCTAATTTGGGTTTCCATGTAAAACACTGGTGTACTGTGTATGTATGTGATTGTTTATTTCTTACTGCTCATTATTGGATAATAATTCTACATTGATATAACAATTGAAGAAAAAGGATTATAATTACGCTATTACTGATTCACCCCCCCTCTCAGTAATCCAACACTTAGGGTTCCCCCCGACTATTTGTCTACTCCAAAACCTAACCTACGACTATCTTGGATCAGTCACATTCCAGAGCTGGAGTGGAAAATTCCACTTCGCTCATAATCATTCAAGCGTGCCTCCAAGGATTTGTCCGGTGTTGAGTTCAAGAGTGCCCTCCAAAGATTTTTCTGGTGTTGAGTTCAATCATGTCTCCAAAATTCGTCGTAAATGCCAACGTTAATATTCCGAAAAGATTCCCAAGTGTTGAGTGGTCATGCTCCGTGTGCTTTCTAACGAAGCTCCTGCATCATACTCCCCTTGACAAAAAATCATGGACTCTTGTCCATGAGCTCCTGCATCAATTTTCCCTGCTTCTAGATAGAAGCTTCATTTTCCCAACTGGCATCTTCTATTGGGTGTCCCTTCCACTTGACCAGATATTCAAAATAGGTCTTCCTTCTGGTCTTCTTTCCAATCCTTTGATCAACAATCTTCTCCATCTGTGGTTTTTCTGCTATAGGAATTTGTTTCTCCCACTGGACCTTCTCTTGATCTTCTGGTCCCTCTGTGTCACCTTTCCTGTAAGGATACATGTTTGAAACATTGAATATGGGCAATATGCCCACATCATCTGGAAATTCAATCTCATAGGTATTTGCATCAAACTTCCTAACGATCTTACATGGTCCTATATTCTTCATATTTAACTTGTTATATGTTCCCCTAGGGAACCTTTCTTTCCTGAGATGTACCAGAACCTGATATCCTACTTCAAATTGAAGTTCTCTGTGATGTTGATCAACTCTGCACTTGTACTCATGGTTATAACTTTGCAACTATCCTCTGATCTCGCTATGGAGCCTTTGTATTTCTGTAGCAAAATCTTTTGCTCCAACACTCATGATCTTATTCTGTTCCAAGTCTCTCAACTCAGATACTCCCATGGGTTGCATTCCATACAATATTTAGAATGGGATCTTTCCAGTGCTCCTCTTTGGTGAGTCATTGTATGCAAATTCTGCTTGTGGCATAATTTGATCCCACTGATTATGGTGCTCAGTGACCAGACTCCTCAATAAGTTTCCCAAAATTTTGTTTACCACCTCAATTTGTCCATCCATCTGAGGGTGATAGGTTGAGATGAAGGACAAATCTGTCCCCAAATTCTTCCATAGTGTTCTCCAAAAGTGACCAACAAATTTTGTGTCTCTATCTGAGACAATGCTTCTGGGTAGGCCATGAAGTCTCACAACTTCCTTGAAAAATAGATTTGCAACATGTGTTGCATCACTGGTCTTCTAGCATGGGATAAAGTGTGCCATATTTGAAAATCTATCCACCACCACAAATATGGATTCAAATCCTCTTTGCGTTCTTCATAGTCCCAACAAAAAATCCATTCTTATTGCATCCCAAGGCCTCTCTGGTATTGGCAATGGTTGATACAGTTGTTTTTAAGTTTCTGTGGTGAGGAGTTTCACATATGTTTTTCGGAAAATCCACAGTAGGTATCATTTCGTTGTCGACGTTTCGAATTCGAAACAGGATTCATGGTTGATACAATCAATGTTCTGTCTTTTTCCTTTTGCATGTTTGCAGATTTTACATCTGTTCACAAAATTTATCACTTTTGTTCTCATACCTGGCCAATAGTATGAACTGCTCAGCTGTGCAAACGTTTATCATGGCCGAAATGTCCAGCCAATCCTCCACTATGCTTTTCCTTCAAAAGGTTATCCCTCATTGAGAATTTTGGTATGCACAATTGATTTCCCTTGAACAATAATCCCTCTTGAATCATGTACTTTGTCCACTGGCTTCTGTCTCTCAACACTGGGTTTTCACATACTTCATATGCTTCCTTGAAATCTGTATCATCACAATACATATCCTTAAGGTGTTCAAACCCCAAGGTCTTCACCTGGAATTCCTGCAGAATCAAACATCTCCTGCTTAATGCATCATCAACCTTGTTAGCATTCCCAACAATATGTTTTATGACAAAAGTAAAATTCTACATAAACTCAACCCATGTTGCATGCCTTTGATTAAATTTTTCTTGTTTGGTTATGAATTGTAAATCCTGGTTATCGCTATACAAGACAAATTCTTGTGGGACAAGGTAATGTCTCCATTTCTTCAAGGCTTGAATTATGGCATAAAATTCCTTATCATATGTGGAGTATTTTCTCTTGGTCTCATTCAGCTTCTCACTTAAATAGGCAACCGGTCTATTATCCTGGCTCAAAACTTCTCCAATTTCAACTCCACTTGCATCACATCTCACCTGAAATGTCTTTTCAAAATTCGACAAGACCATAATTGGTCATTCCGTTATTTTCTCCTTTAGTATATTGAATCTCCTCTCGACCTCCTCTATCCATTTAAAAGACTTGTGCTTCTTCTTCACTGTATCTATCATTGGTGCACAAATCCCACTAAAGTCTTTGATGAACTTCCTATAGAAACTGGCTAATCCATGGAAGCTCCTTACCTCAAACATACTCCTTGGTGACGACCATTCTTTGATTTCTTTCACCTTCTCTAGATCCATCTTCAATTCATTTTAAGAGATCACAAAAACCAAGTAAATGATTTTTGTCTTCATAAAAGAGGACTTTTTCAGATTTATCAAGAACTTCTCCTGCTGTAGCCTCCTCATCACTAGTGTCAGGTGCCTCAAATGCTCCTCTTTAGTCCTGCTAAAGATCAATATATTATCCAGATATACAACCACAAACTCGCCAATGAAATATTTTAGTATCTCATTCATCAGCCTCATAAAAGTACTCGGGGCATTTGTTAAGCCAAATGGCATAACAAGACACTCATACAAACCTTCATTTGTCTCAAAAGGTTGTTCTCCACTCATCACCTTGTCTCATTCTAATTTGGTGATATCACTTTTCAAGTCTATTTTAGAAAAGAAACTTGCTCCACTTAGACAGTCCATCAAATAATCCATTCTTGGTAAAGGAAATCTATACCTGATGGTGATCTTGTTAATGGATCTTGATTCTGTACACATTCTCCATCCTCCATACTTATTTGGACTCAACATAGTTGGTACTGTGCACAGACTCAAGCTCTCTCTGACCAAACCCTTGTCTAACAATTCCTGGACTTGGTTCTTCACTTCCTCATTCTCTCGAGGTGTCAATATGTACGCTTCTTTGTTTGGCAGACTTTCTCTTGGTATCAAGTCAATATGGTGACTGATACTTCTGATGGGTGGAAATGAGTTAGCCAGCTCATCCACCACTATGTCAACAAAATTGTCCAACAATTCCTGAACTTCTTCAGGAAAATCATCCATCAATGTACTTGTAAGGATAACTCTAGGTTTCCTCACCACAACAAACTTCATCTCCTTTTCTTTCTTGACTTCTTTCATGATTTCCTTCCCACTCATGAGAAGTATGCGTGTGTTGGCTTCCTATTTCACTTTCTTCTCCTCTATTGACAACAACATGTGTGTTCTACCATTCTTCTCTAAGGTGTATGTACTTTTCCTCCCATCATGAATGACATTCCTGTCAAACTGCCATGGTCTTCCCAAAAAATATGGCATACATCCATGGGAATTACATCACATAGAATTTCATCTCTATATCCTCCTATCTTAAATTCAACCAAGCATTGTTTAGTAACCATTACCTGGTGTCATTTTTGCAACCATGAGACTTTGTATGGATTCAAATGTGTAGTTGTCTCTAGCTCCAATTTCTCCACCATCTCCATGGATACTAAGTTATCAGTTCTCCCATTGTTAATTATCACCTTGCATACTCTGTCTTTGGTCTTGCAAGATGTCATGAAGAGACTGTTCTTGTGCACTAGATTTTCAACTCCTACCTCCGGTTTTAAGAGAACCTTCCTAAACATCATGGATCTTCCATCCTCTGCTCCTTCTGCTTCAACATTTCCTCTTCGTGCTTTTGAAATGTGAGACTCACCTCCTCCTTATTTATTTTTCTTGGGACATTCCCAAGACATGTACCTTGTCTTTCCACATGCATAGCATCTTACTTCTCCTCCTCCTCCTCTTCCTCTTCCTCTAGAAGAAATTCCTCCACCACCCTTTCTTCCTTGAGAACTTCCTCCTCTTTTCGAGTGACTGTGTGGTTTCTTAGTTTCATCCTTAGACTTATGTGCTCTATCATGGGTAACTTCCTTGCTTTTGTTTGGGGTTGGGATTTTACCTCTTCCTTGCTAGCTTTGTTTTCTGGTCAACTTCTCCTCTACCTTCAGTGCAAACTGATAAACATCCTCCACTATCCTTACTGACATCATGCTGAGCTCATCCTAGATTTCATATCTCAGGACATTTATATATATGGAAACTTTTTCTTCATCTCTCTCCCTTTTTCCAGTTCTGATGTTCAACCTGTAGAACTCCTCTGTGTACTCCTTAAATTTCATCCCCTTCTATCTCAGGTTCTGCATCTTCCTGAACAGATTGATCTAATAATATTTGGGCATGAACTTAGCCTTTAGCTTGGCTACCATTTTGTCCCAATTCTTTATATTTTGTTTACCTTTTCTTCTCATCTCAGCCTACAGTTCATCCCACCACAATGTTACATGTCCTTTTAGCCTCGTGACAGTTTGTTTCACTCTTTCTCTTCATCGACCTCTTCATAGTCGAAGTGTTTGTCCATGGATCTTATCCAATCCAACAACTCTTCAACATCTAAATTGCCTTCATACATTGGGACCTCTATCTTGGCTTTGCCTCCTAATATGGAAACTTCTCTCAACAAGCATTCTTCGACAACATCCTCTCCTGTAGCTTCTTCGACAACATTCTCGCCTACAACTTCTTCAATCTCTGCAACACTGATGTCTCCAACATCAGGTGCTCGTCTTTGTGCTGCCTCCATTGCCTCTAATATTGCACGAAGTTCTCACATTTCCCTTTCTACAACTCGATTGGCTAAAGGTTTCTCTCCTTGTCTCCTTGGTGGCATTGTGTTGACTGTCTATCACACACAGAGTACAATTTCGAGTTCTTTTTGTTTCCTCTCCTTTGCATGTTGTCTGCAAGAAAAAAATTTCCTTTGATACCACTTGGTGCATACCCCCTTCTCTCCTAAGGACTGCGTGACCTCCCAGTCAGGATCTTTGATTATGGAGTTAGATCACTCTCTGAAACCTTACTGGTCTCGTTCTATGTTAACCACATGTCCTCTCGGCTTCCTGCACAGGCTTCACAACACCTACGACCTTCCCTTTCGTGCTCTGTGAAAATCTCAGAGTATCGGCCGTTAACACCTTTTCTCTCAGCCCCTCCTCAGATGTGACCTTGGGTGACGACCTCACATGACCACACGATTACAGGCATGACCACAAGTGGTTTGGGATCAAACTTCTCTTCAGCCCGCAATTCTCCCTGAGCCTCCACGTGTTCTCTAGGCAAAACCACAGTTTGGATTGCGGTTCACCCTCAATATGTTAAAGTCCGCACAACTCCTGTCCCCGCAATGCAAGGTGACTGTCGATTTCATGATCTTGAAAGTCTCTTCGAATGAACGACTAAGATCTATTCCTTGGGATCAATGGTTCAAATTTTCTTCTCCCAGATCGACGACTGTGGTAGATTCAAAATTTCGGGCTCCATAATTCTCAAGTCCCAAACCTTGTATTCCTTCACAGGGAAATCTTCTAGAATGGAAGATCTGCTAACACTTGTCCCCTTTGATCAACAACTGTGATCTTCGTGGGTCTTTGGACTCTAGGTATTTCAAATCTCAAACTTCACCCTCTCCCTAATGGCTTTGTCCGAAGGCAATAATCCATTGACGTGTGTCCACCTCGGATCAACAACTGAGGTTTACTTCGGGTATTTACCCAAAGTGCATGGATCTTTTCCACATCTCCCTTAGGTCTGACAGCTATAAATCACTTCGGGTCTTTACCTGGAGCTCTCGGATTTACACCAGGTCCTTCTTAACCTAGTGGTCAAGAATTACTTTAGGTCTTTACCTGGATTTCTCAAATCTTTTCCACATCTCCTCCAGATCTGAGGGCTCGGATTCACTTTGGGACTTTACCTGAAGTTCTCAGATATTTTCCACATCTCCCCCTGATCTGATGGCTCAGATTCACTTCGGGTCTTCGGGACTTCGGGTTTCGTCGATCTCAATTCTCAAACTGAAAGTCCCACGACAAATTTCCTGGAGCTCGCGATCTGCTGACAAGTGTTCACTGACAGATCAATGACCCTCAGCTCTTCGGCTCTTTGGGCTTTGGGTGTTTCAACGCCTTTCCTTTTCCTTCCTCTAGATCTCACGAATCATCAACACATACCCATATGGATCTAACGGTCCATCTTTTCTTCAGCTCTCCAACTCTTCGCACTTTGGGAATCTCAAGTTTCAAACTTGATTTCTCCTTAGCTCGCGATATCTGACGACTCAGATTCATTTGACCGATACAACGTCTGTGGTTCACTTTGGATGATCTGACGGCTCTGGTCTATTTGGATGATCGAACGATTGGGATTTCACTTCAAAACTCTGGAACTCCGGACTTAGAAAGTTGCATATCTCAAACCTTGATGGGTTCTACCTCCTGTGTGTATGAAGCATTAAATCTCGTACACCTTGTCTTGGATTAGATGGCTATTGATATCTTGCACCATGATCCAACGGTAACTGTCACTCCTCCTCCTGAGCTTCTAATCTCTCTGACTTAGAAGATTTTCTAAGTGTTCAAAGGTCTCGAACCTTTTCTCCTCCGACGAGTCCGACTCTTGGATCTTGTTAACACTTATGAAAAGTGTTATTCCTCCTGAGCTTGGTCTGATGAAGACTTCGACTTCTCGCGCAGTCCTTGTGGTTCAAGGATTTCGATAGCTCAGATCCAAAGAATTTCTCGAAGAGAAATTCCTCCTGCCCTCCTGGCGTTCTCCTTTTGTTGGTTCTTCGACTTCTTACAAAGTCCCTTCGACACTTAGTCGAATCTCTGATCTGTTCACTCCTTGCATCAGATCTTTACGCAAGGTTTGGATTCTTGCAGATGATTGTGCACACCTTGCACCAGTCTCTTTGCACTCCTTGCAAAGGGGAAAGTTTTGTGCTATCTCTTTTGAGCTTTGGAACCGAAACATATCTGGACCATGCACTCCTTGCTTTCTGTGTGCACACCTTGCACCACTCGACAGAAGAGAAACAATTGAAACTTATCCTAACATTCACAGTTCCATATATTCATAACGGAATTCATTCATGCATTCATGGAAACATAATAATAGAGAATTGCAAACAGTTTCCACACCATGCATTGAATCAATTTTCTTCTGTTATATTCCAAAGTGAAAATGGCTACAACTAAAATCAAAACAAAAAACTGAAACTCAGAAATCTCCTACTAACTTGCAACTAGCCTCATTTGGGAGTACAAAACCTTTATTTATCTTAGAGGGTTCTTAGGGTTCCCCCCGAATATTTGTCTACTCGAAAACCTAACCTATGGATATCTTGGATCAGTTGCATTCCAGAGCCGGAGTGGAAACTTCCACTTTGCTCGTAATCATTCAAGTGTGCCTCCAAGGATTTTTCCAGCGTTGATTTCAAGCGTGCCTCCAAAGATTTTTCCAACATTGAGTTCAAGCGTGTCTCCAAAATTATTCGTAACTGCCAACGTTAAGACTCCAAAAAAATTCCCAAGAACTGAGTGGTCCTTCTCCTCGTTCTTGCTAACGATGCTCCTGCATCATGTGTCTAGGGTGATTTCATCATAATATGGTTCATTCCTTAGGGTGATGGAGATCAATATGATATTTTCATCGGTGAAATCCAAAGAGAAATCCCTAACATAAATTTTCATAGTGTCGACGATGATGTTGTTGTCGATGAAATACGCAAAATATGATATCTTGGCATGCCAACAGGGCATTGTCAGAGCTAATATGAAGCGGCCATGTGGCCATGGGGAACCCACCACATGCATAAGTAAAAATAACAAATCTAGGTGACATGTATCATGCTCCCCTACCACGTCAGTTGCACCATGGGTCAATATAAATTCACCACATTTCTAGGCTGACATCAACATGGAGATATTTTCCTTAGATTTTTTTTTTCTTTCAACCATGGTGAGATCAACGACCCTCAGTGATTCTCGAACCTCCAATGGACGGTCTAGATTTTTCTTTTTGTGTCCCTTTAGAGTCCCCTCTTCGGAGCCTTGTCTAAAACTCAATCCCAGATCGCTCCGATGAGACACCTTCGATTGATGGTCTATATATGATCTTATTTGTAGCTCCAGATCAACGATTGTCGAAGTTCTTGCATCAAAGTTCCTCATGGGTCTTGGTTGTGGATAGCTCCGATGGGAACCTATGATGGACGATCCATATCTACCCAGACCCTTTTCAAGTGGGATCGATCAATGGTCCAAATCTCACTACAACCCTCCAACAGATCCCTATCAGAACCAATAATATGTTTCCACATGGATAGGTGGAACCCACTAAAGGTACCCCAAAGAATATCAAATATGGGTGACATGTGTCATGCCTCGTTGCCACATTAGCATCAACGTGGGCAAATAAAGGGTTTCCATTTGTTTAGGATGATGGTTTTTTTCCTTAGTTTTTTTTCCCTCGTAGCCCTAGATCAACGACTCTTAGTTGTTTCCCAGATCTCGATCGATGACCAATATTACTCGTCGAAACTGATCCAACGGCTGCTGAGTTGTGTGATCTCTACAGTCATAATTTTGAGTTTATTGTAGAAGAGGAAAATGATTATAGAGAAAAAAATTGGAGCAAGGTTCGATGGATATTTGGCAAGTGAATCTCCAATTTCCCCACAATCCGCTCATAATAGAATTCCAACATGTAAAGGGAGTTTTTTTATGATTTTACTAGAGAAAAACCACTTAAGAATCAAGAAGATGAAAATGGTTTCAAAAATTTGTAAGTGGTTTCAAGAAGCAGTTTCAGACATGAGAGAGAAGGATACAAGTAAAATCAGACTCTCATTAGCAGGGTCGACACTTTTGGGAATTGAAGAGTTTCTTATAACCAGAGTTGTTTGACCATAAATATTGAGCAAAATCAATTGGTAAATACATCAGGAAACTAGAGATTCATCTCATGTGTTTAAGTTTCAGTCTATAATTCGTCCTTACAATGTTTGTGTTCTTGTAAAACATTTCCTCCCATTTTGGATTTTCTTGTAACAGATCTGATTTATAAAATCTCAGACAACAGACTATTCACCACTTTCAGTTTTACTGTGTGATGTCTAGTTATGATATAGAAGTGATTTCCTATAAATGTATGACCAACGCTTGTCATTTCTTTGTGCATTTGAATGATATGCAAATAGTACCTTCATGTATTTATATGTATGAAGATGTTAACTATTTGAAGCATGTTTTATTGACATGTACACACCTTTTATATCTATTGAATTCTCAATTGCTCATCATGATGTTATATTTCCATAAGATACAAGATTCATTCTCAACAGTGCCCTATATGTTAATCTTGTTTTTCTTCCAATTCATCACTTCATTCTCCTTTTAAACTTTGATTGTCTAAAACACTCGTAGACATATGCCTCTGATAGTTGAGAGCAATTTTCATCTGAGTTGATATTGTTTGAGCTCTTACCATTGAGAGAGAGGGGGGAAAACTTTCAAAATATTGCACAATTACTTTATTGCAAATATGGCTTTAAGATTTGTCCTAAGTCTTAGCCCCTGGGGTGCCTTGGCATCGTTCCAACAATAACCTGGAAAATATCGAGGGATAACACATGCCATGCTCTGAAACTATTGTTTGGAACCTTGATCACACTAACATAGAAGAAAAGGTCATTATGAATTAAAAGGGATAAATAATAACTTCCTTTAAGGATATTGATATGGAAACATACTGCAAATTTTCCGAACCTAAACAAAATTTGAATACATAGTTGGTGAAAAAGTTTCATGATGAAAATTATCTTAAAGAGATTATGTCAAGTTGGCACATTGAAGAAAAAATGTTATTTCATAAAACGTATGGTATTTATAATACATTGAACCTTAGAGAGCCATACATATATGCTATTTCTTTCATGTGCAGACTTTATGTCCAAGAAGATTGTATACATTTCAAATATGAATGGATACCTATAGTATATGGAGTAGTTACCAAACGGACTATGTTTAATTAGGGAGCCATATTATCATTAAAATTGAAGAATTCTATTAAAAAGACACAAGTCCATCTAGAAAACAAAGACCTTTCTTTTCATATGGATTCATACATATTAGACAGTGTATGTGAACACAACACATTTCAGGGGATGGGATGGAAATGGACAAGTTCAATGATACCTATTCATCAATATTGTGGGGACTCATGGGAAAAAAATACAAAATATTTTATTCTCTTATTTGTGATGAATTCTTAGCTCCCCTATCCACATTGATTTTTCAAAAATAATGCCCTACAATTTCATAGAAATCTAAAGGGGTACTCAAACACATTGGGAGATGGTATCTACAAGAAAAAATCACCTACTTAAGGATATTTGGAGTAGTAGCATCTCCTCATCTATTTCCCATACATGTGCCAAACAAGTTGGTTTTGACCAAAATTGCTTACCAAACCATCCTACAGGGTTTTAACTCTTTGCTTGCCAAAGATGTTAAAAATAAAATTTTCATCCCTTATAACTTTTATATTGGGCATTAAAATATTTTAAACTCCAATCATGCCAAGAAAGAGGGAAATTTAATGCTTGAATTGAGATTTCCTCAAGGTCAATTTAGGAATCATGATCAGCATGGGTTAATATCAAAACATTGTAGTTATATTTCTTAGTCTTGGCATTAATCTTCATGAAAGATGTAATGAAGATTTAATATATCAAGAGCTTGACTCATGGAGTGAAGTGGAGGAGAGGGTAAAGAATAAAGAAGATATAATATTTTTTATCTTATCATTAGAATAAAAACAAGATAAGTTGGAGCAGAAATTAGAAGCTTAAAAACTTAGAAAATCCCAAGGGTAGAAAGAGAAAATTACAGCAGAAAAGGAGAAACTTGAGGCAAAGTTGAAAGAAAAACAAAAAATAGAAGAATAAAATAACTTGGTAGAAGCAAAGAAACAACAAGAAGATTAAGAAAGAAAAAAATTACTACAACAGTAGTAGGTAGAGGAACAAAGAAAACTAGAAGAACTAGAGAAGAAGAAAAAAGAGTTTGAATAGAAAGAACAAAAGATTAAAAATAATGAGATGCAAAAATATGCAAAGAAACAAGATCAAATCAGCAAGAAAATAGGGGACCCTACATGCA
>ML803131.1:8698-20502 GCA_009831015.1 Picea engelmannii
TGAGAAGAGATTTGTTAGGGCATCGTACATATTCTTCGATGAGTCAAGATGGGAGATGTAGGGTATCAAGTGGTATTTTATAGAATCCACTATGATACTCATGGCATTGATGTCAACATCTTTGAACTTCTCCATAGATGCAATGTTCTGGAGTTCCTTCTCTTTTCCTTCTTCAAACTCTGGTTTCACAATATCCAACACTTTATTCTTGGCAAGGATGAGGTCAATCCTTGTCTTCCACGCTCTGAAGTTAGAGGCTCGATCTAACTTTTTCTCTGACTTCATAGAATAAGTCATGGCTGCTTTGACTTGGTCAAACCCTAGATTTGACCACAAACTCAATCTTCACGTCTTGGCTTGCTGAGAATATCAGGGAATGCTCTAGGGTAGAGCGCACTGATCTATCTGGAGATCAGGTCAATCCATTCACTTAAGGTGCCTCAACACGAGGTTTAGGGTTTCTGCAACTGCTCCTGCTAGTAACCCTAGTGGCAGTGTCTTGGAAACTACTTCTGCTAGTAACCCTAGCGGCAGTGTCTTGGAAACTGCTTCTGCTAGTAACCCTAGCGGTAGTTCCTCAACGAGCTCAATATCCTAGCGGTTATGTTTCCTTCTAGCGTTTAGACTGAATGAAGGAGGTTGTGGGCCCATAACCTGTTAGAATATAGAAGATTGTGCTCGTTTAATCATTGACAATACCCTTGTCACCCAACCATAGGCCGAAGCCACCCTCCGAGCACCTTAACCTTGACTGAGAATTACTCCGGAAGCAAACCCTAGTCTAGATAGCCAAACAAGGTGTAGCGCATCTTCCTCCAAGGATAGCGCACCAACAATAGTTGATCAGATAGTCCAAACCCTAGCCAAGAGATAGTCCAAGCCAACACTGAAAACTGGTTGCTGTAGCAGCTGCACCTGCAACTCTCCTCCACACGTGCGCACCAAACTGGGAACTGCAGTGCGCACCAATTGTTGCTTCTGCAATTATGAGATATGTCAAATGAGAACTGGTGCCCTGTATTTATAGTGGTTCTGCCAGATTTACTGGGGCCGACTTGTCCTTCTGGGTACATGTTTGTTCAGTATATTATTATTATTTCTGGCCGACTTCTTCTCTTGGAGGCTAATAACCTAATATAAATTATCTTCTTGAGTCAACAAGACTTCTAGGGTTATTAGCCAACTCATTAGGGTTTTCTCTTGCTTTCCGAAGTCTTCTATTCTCGTCAGGTTTACACGTGGAGGTAAATACCTCCCGCAGCTACAATAATATTAACAGGGTTGTCACTAGCATGACCTGCAACGGTTGATGACGCGGATTGAGATGAAACCTGAGACCACACTTCGACGACCTTGGGAATACCAGGGCAATCCTTGAGAAGGTGATCACCCTTGCAAATCCTGCAAGGGAATTTGGGCTTGCGATTTTTAGACGCGACAACATCATCAACACTCCCAGCATGATGCCCAGAGGTTGGTTGATCGCTTCCATCGTTTCCTGCAGTGGTTGGAAGATTTTTCTCTTTCTTGTTTTTCTTCTTCTTAATCTTCTTCTTCTTATCTACATGGTTACTAGCTACAGAGCTTTCACTAGGAAAAGAGAAAGAATGGGAAGAAGACCCTACGAGTGAAGAAGGTAAAGGATCAACACAAGGTTGATGATCCAGGGGTGGAGTTTTTACAAATGAAGCACTAGGATCATTGACGTTCATCAGAAGGGAAAACAACCAAACTGGTAACCCAATCGTGATACCAAGAAGAGTCAAAGTGGCGATGTAAGTGGCCAACGTGTCCCGCAGAACGAGAAACAAACGGTATCCTTGAAAAAGGGATTCATTTGTTGGTATTCCCAAGAACTGATGCCATAGATACAAACTCAAACTTAAGGTCCACTAAGAAAACAAACAACACGCGCTAGAAAATCTAGGGAGCAAACTAAACAAACCAATAACTTCTCACAATGAACGTACTAGTTAGTGATGAAATCCAACATCGTACAAACAATATGAGAAGGGGTTGGGATGAGTGGGTGGATCAGTTATGTTGGCGACCTGCTTAACGAACTTACGCCCTGGTGCAAGTCCCCTTACGACAAGAGCCGCGGGTCACCCTCCAAGGAGCCCGAGTGAGTTTGACCAACGTCTAACCCAGGTACAATGAAGACTCCCCTTCACCGTCACCTCGTGTATAGACCCTAAATATTATGGCCACTAAGGTTACCAACTCGCAATCAGCCTTTGGGCGGGTACAACCGACAGTCGAGTCCAAAAGTATGGGAAGGATATCAAGTCCAAAATTCTCCAAGAGGACCAGAAAAGGCTCCAGAGGACCTCGAACAGATTCGAGATTCACGAAGTTCCGAGACCAAATGAAAACAGTTGATTCTTAAGAAGAACCCCCAATATACTAACGTTCCACTATGTTTGGTTAAGCCTCGGAGGGGTAATCTCCGTTGCTCTCTCGCATATGACCTCGTGTTTAGTCCCTGTGTGAGAGGGGTGTCCCGACTATGCTTATACGAAAATTGGATTTTCTCTCCCTATCGCAAGATTCTAAGTGGATTTTAGTTGCTTTGGAGAGTTCACCTCACAACCTATTCCAAAGCTTTATCTTGATCTATTGTTGATGTACAGGTCCAAAAAAGAAAAGTTACTGGATCATTTTTATTAAGCGCTTGGTTTTATGGTTGTTGGTTTACTCAAGGGTGCGGTAGTGAAACTAATGATGTGTAAAGGACTCGACTCCAAAAAGGTGCAGAGAATGATGCAATGTAATGATTCCTTTTCGATGAAAGCTAGCTAAAGTAGGGAGGGGAGTTCTTTACTCGTTTATAATGACAACTAAGCACGCAACAACATGCAATCTTAATTTTATTTTCAATGAAATGGACAACAATACCGAATGACGAACTGAAGTTCTTGCAATATGAAAGCAAACAACTTTCCTAAGCTACTTTTGAAAACACTCCAATAAAATTTTATACTTTCTCTTTTTCTTTTCAAGTAATTGCAATTTGAAAGGAATTCCTTCTATTGCTTTTCTTTCAATCTATAATGTGTAATGCACTGAAAACTAGATAAGAAGGAAGAAAACAAATATCCCGAATTGAAACACGTAAAAATCAAGGTTTCAGAATTGAAAAAAGTCTTCCAAATGACTAAAAAGCAATCAACACTCAAAGCAATCAAAGCAAGAGTGGGAAAACAATCAAAGAGAAATTTCTCCAAACAATCTTTCAGGGAGATGCCAAGGATCTGTAGACTACTTGAGGAGGCCAAGGCAGAGAGTTCTAGTCAGACCAATGCAACAAGAAGTGCAATAAGATGACATATAAGTGGCATACAAAAAGAGAGGAAAAGTTTGCAAAAGATTTCACAAAAAATTGTAAAATTCACAACAAGGAAGCTAAGGCAGATCCAAGGTGGATCTGGAGTGTTGAAGAGGCCACAAAAAACAGATCTGAGTGAGTATTTTGAAGGATAACTATTCAAAAAGGGGGCTCAAGATAATGGTCGCTCCCTGAAAAGGGAGACAGAGTGACCGGTCACTCCCTGTGAAGGGAGGCAGGGCGACCAGAAGGTCTGGTTGGTCTTGGTTAACCTAAGAGAAGATTTGTTCGCTCCCTTATAGAGCCAAAGGTGCGACCGAAGGTGTTTGGTCGCTCCCTTAGTGAGTAAAAGGTGCGCCTGAAGGAGTTTGGTCGCTTTGTGTACATAGGGAAGGTGCGACCAAACCTGAGAAGTGAAAAAATGGTGGATCTGGACGAGATCTGATGGATCTGGACGAGATCTTATAGATCTGGGATATGGGTTTTTTCAACTAGACTCGGAAAAGAGTGGGGAAATGATTGGAATGAAACAAGAGCACTTAAAAGGGTAGAGATCTTTAAAAATAAGTTTCAACACTTCAACAATCTAAGGGGATTAATACATGGAGAAAGAATCCCCAGTATGGTCACCAATCTGTTGTAGGGATTTTGCACCCTGTAGGAGCTGAGCTCCCTTAGGTTCTACCAACGCCTAAGAAAAGAATAGAGACAAACTAAGGATGTTCCTAGATATGATTCATACATGAAAACGTCCAAAGAAGATGAAAACCTCCCAAAGATCAAAGCAATCATGCATGGATTGACAACAAATCTAATAGCATATCACAACACATAATTATACTAATTCTCTACCAATGAATACATAAACTTGTATGAACAATTAGATAGAGGGAAACATCCAGTATGTCTTCTATTAATCAAAGAAGCAATATTACGACTTACAAATGAGAAGTTGATGCAATGGTCTCCTTCCAAGCTCCTTGCGCAAGTCTTGCAACCAAATCACCAGATTAACCTTGCTAGCTCTTTCCTCCTCCTTTCCCATGGGAAATGGCTTGGTTCTTATAGAGCTTTAGGGATAAGGCCATATAGTTATTAGGATAAGATTCTCAAGCTCATGATGGAAGCCTTCTCAAAGCTAAACCCCGAGAAATCATTGGGAGATCTCATCCGTCGAAACCAAATCCAAAAATATGAGCTTCTAGACTCGGTTGCAACCTATACACACAGACAGAGCGACCGGTCACGACCTATACACACACAGAGAGCGACCGGTCGCGACCTGGCAAGCCAGAAATCACGACCAAGCCTTTCGGTCGCACTCATAATGAAGGGAAAGTGCAACCAACCCTTTCGGTCGCTCCCCTAATGAGGGGAAGGAACGGCCAACCCTTTTCAGTCGTACCCTTAGTGAAGGATAACAACGACCAAGTGGAAATTAGGCTAGAATCTTAGGGAAGAAGTGGTGAATGTTGTTGGATTGTATAGGTGATCTTTAGGTGATAATGACTTAATGATTAGGTGGCAAATAACATTATAACACTCTTGACGAGTGCTATAGACGTGTTTTCAACACTAGTCCTTGACTATACATTTCAAGCATCAACATATTCGAGTTGGGTATCTATAAACCCACTTTTCTTCATATTGTTGCTACGACCTATAAACCCACTTTCTAGTGTATTCGAGTTGGGTATCCATAAACGCACTCTCATATCAACTACGACCGACCTTGTATTGAGTTGGGTATCTATAAAATCACTCATATCGACTACGATAGACGTTGTATTGAGTTAGGGTATCTATAAACCCACTCATATTTATATTCATCATTTTTCTATGTTACCCCCTATTTAAATTAAATGGGAATGTTGGGAATGGTGTACTTTTCACATTCACTCATGACCAACATTATTTAGGGTGTTATATTTGTAAATCTAGGTTATTGCTAAGGCCAACCTAGTCATCTTTATGTGGGCCCATAACCTTGCTTGGGCAGGGCAACCTACATCTTGAGATGTATAAATACAAATCTCAAAAGTCATTTACGTTTCATCAGCTTATGAGTTGTTCCTCTAATACAAGTGTTAAGTCTACATGCACTTACACAATATGGTGCTTCTCTCTATTTTTTGTTGTTTTATTTGAATGTGTTCACCAGCGAAGTTGTGAAGTGATTATGTGTTTATCCATGTAAACTCCAACACCAGGGGGATTATGTAACGGCCTTTATGCTTTTTGCTCAATATATTGCAAGGTAATCATCGTTGTTTGATGATTCATAATGATATAAATGTTCTATTTATGATTGCCATAGTACAATAAAAATGTTTACAAGTACTCTAGGTTTGGCAACAAAGCGAAGATGAACGTCCATTTTAAAAATTTGTTGTGGTCGCAATGGTCACTTTTTTGGTCATGAGGATGGAGTGATTTCAACATGTTGGCATCCATGAACATTCAATAGTTTTAACATGTAATTATGCAAATATATTTTCTCTACTACATTTATTACTAAGTGATTGCTTAGCCTTCTTAACCTTTTTTGCCTTCAGGTGTTTACTGATATGGAGGAATTGGGTGTTAAACCAGATGAGAGTACAATGAAGAAGGTTGCTCATGCCTTCTCGAGAATGGGTTTGGAAGATAAACACAACGAAGTTTTGAGAAAGTATAGACCAAAATGGAAGTACCTTCGTTTTAATGGTGAGCAAGTTAGAATACCTGCAAAAGACGTGTAAATAAATGAAGCTTATTTTTGTTCTTTAATTAAATAACCTTGGAAAGTTTGATAGGGATTAAGGATTTATTCATTATTGTTTTGAATAAGAAAAATGAGTCAATATATTTATTTCTTTGTTGTAGAATATAGCCAAAGAAAGATTTGAATAACTGCTTCCCTACATTTATAAAGGTTCCTATGTGTCTCCTAACATCTTTTTTTTTTTTTTTATGTTTTCCATTTCCTTAATTGTTTGTCCCTGTTGATATATATTACTTGTAAGTTGAAAGCAAAGGATATCAACTTTATAAAAAATTTTACCAGTATGCCAATCTTACCTTCCCCCAATAGTCATTAGGGTGCAACCGACACTAGTAAATGTGCAAAAAGTCTTAAACCATCGAGGGATTAATGCCAACATAAATATGAGCATTAAATTAATAAAATAAAATGATGACATTAAGAGTAACATAGAGCATTGATGGGACATGGACAATAAGGCAATGGATTAAAAACACAGCATGAACAAAATTGCAACAACTTTTTCTCTTTTCAGATTCACAACGAGATAGTGTGGCTTTCCAATGATTGTATTCACCTCATAGATGCAGCACATAGGGATCACCAAAGAAGTTAAATCATATCTACATTTACAAGACAGTGGAAATGGAAATGCAAGTTAGCCCATGGGAGAATATCTGGCTAATTGAAAGATCGAAATTAATACGATAAATATATTTTATTTATAGTTGATATATTTTTCTGATGTTTTTTGTTCAATATGCAAATCATAAATATCAGGAATCAGTTGAAGAACAAACAATACATAATTTTTTTCCATTTGGGATCCAAGGACAAGACTAAAATTCTGAACATAGATAGTTTTCTTATGAATTTCTCTTGATAGTAATATAAAGGCTAACAACTTAGCATTCTTAGAGATCAACATCATCAATATCCATATCTATAATATCATTTATTAAGTTGTTAATCGTTAACATCTTATTTAAATCCATTTGTACTTCATGTACGGGTCACACTCATTTTTGCCTTGCAAATATGTTGATAATTCCATACAAGCCATAACATGTGCTTTATAACATGTTATGGATTACAGATATTTAAATTCTCCCTTAAACCGAAAGAAGATGGATGTTTTAAAAATATTTATATTTATCTTTTAATGGAATATCATTTAAAAACTGCTTATTTTGCAAATATGTTGGTAATTCCATACGAACAAGATTAGGTGCTTTATAACATGTATATATTATGTTATGGATTATAAAGAATTAAATCCTCCCCTAAAACAAAAGAAAACGGAGGTTTACACTTGAAAAATGCCACGAGTCTTTCACATCACTTATATTCTAAAATAAAAATAAATAAATAAACCTAGTGAAGAAAGTGAAAAGTAAAGTGAATGCAATTAAAGCATGAGCCTCAACATCACCATCCTTTCCTCTTCATTAACACATAATTTAAACTTACTTTCACATGATCATCTCGGAAGCCGCTACCATGTTATTATATGCGGGGGAGTGGGGGGTGAATCCATGAAGATGGGCAACGATTTTCCAATATGAGATGATCACAAAGGAAATAATTCAACAAACTTTCGAACAAAAGTTTGAATTAACTAAATCGTTTTTCGAAGCTCTTTCAGTTGAGAAAACTTTTTCAACCCATAAACCTTTCATATAGAAAGAAACACCTATGCCCCATCTTTCATTTAACATTTAAGCAGAAATGTAATTCTTCCTAGTCACTTCTATCCAACAATCTCCACCTAAACAACAATGGAAGTTATAAGAAACTCGATAAGAATCCCCTTAATAAGATTTCAAAAGAGTTCTACAATGTTATTAAAATGAGTAGGGATAGGGATAGGGATAACAAGAAACTTATCATTAGTTGTCCTTCTACCCCTAGGATTTATGGCCTCCCCAAAATTCTTAAGGTTCTTCCCTTAGATGCCTAGTCAACATATTAGGAGGACTAAGTTATCAACTCAAGCCTTTGGTAGGCAATACTAGTTTTTTTATTAAAGACTTTTCATTTTTTGTCAATATGATCAAGAACATCAAGCTTGACACAAATGACATACTTGTGGGCTTTGATGTAGTCTCACTCTTCACAAAGATTCCTATCAACAAAGCAAGAGAGATTATCAATAAGATTATAAACCAAGAAACTATGAAGTTAATAGAGATTTGTTTAAAATCCACATTTTTGTATTTTCAAGGAGAAATATATGAGCAAAATTGTAGGGTGGCTATGGGATCTCCCCTCTCCCCATTTGTCGCCAATTTGTTTATGAAGAATGTTGAAACCAAAGCCCTTGGTTCCTCCCCTCTAAAACCAAAGTTGTGGATTTGATTCATTGATGATACCTTTTTCATCTAGCCCCAAGGGCGTAAAAACTTGGACAAATTTGTTGAGCACCTCAACAACCAATCTGAGTACACAAAATTCACTATTGAGATTGAGGTTGGTGGCAATATTCCCTTTCTAGATGTTCGTGTTACTAAAAACTAGATGGGTCTATGGCGCACCAAGTTTACAGAAAAGAGACATACACTGAGAAATACCTTCATGGTAAATCCCTGCTGGAGAAATTTCTATTTTCGACACACTAGTTCAGTGGTAGTTAACTGATTAGTTTTATTTTAGACATTCTATTTAGACCATCACTATTATGCATGCATGCATTCCTAAGGAAATCTAACTGCTTGATTGGTTTTCTTAATTATGGAATGTTCTGCTCTATATATGAGTGTATTCCACTCATTCATTGTATCATATTGATCATCATCTGTATCAATCATTCATTCATTGATCAACTCATTGGAGTAGTGTGAATATATTTTCTCATTCTTCCATATTGAATCTCTCTTCCTTTCTTGATAAGCTTTGTTTGTACTTGCTTTAGCTAGATCTCCTGTGTAGTTTTCGATGAAACATTGACATGGTATCAGAGCTACGTTGTTTGGAGCAAGCCAGACAAGTCAGAGAATAAGGAAAATCAAAGTTTCTGCGAGAAAATTCGTGGTCGTATATTTCTGCAATGATTTATCCCAAAATATTAACTTTTTGAGGAAATGGCTTGCGTGAGATGTAAAACGACCCATTATGCAAGTGGATTTTTAACCGTTTGGTGAAATTCCTCACCATTTGATAAGAAAGGAAGTTGGAAGATCGCCTCCTGAAACTGATACGAATTTTCCATTTAAGGTGACATTTCTGCAGTGATTTCTTCCAAAATATTAACTTTATGAGGAAACGACCCGCATGAGAAGTAAATCGACCCATTCTGCAAGTGGGTTTTCAACCGTTTGGCGAAATTCCACATCGTTTGCTCAGAAAGGACGTCGGAAGATCGCTCCCTGAAACTGATACAAATTTTTCATTTGATGTGCCCTTTTTGCAATAATTTCTCATTTTTTCACTTGCGGATTGAGGGTAAATTTTAGGGGTTCTCAAACACTGTGGAAGAGATGGATACGACACCTATTCTACCGTCAAACTTGGTAGTAATCCTTGTAGATTTTAATGACAAAAATCAACAAACTGATTTTTTTGTCAAACACTTAGCAACTTAGAGATAACTGTCTTGCATGAACTTCATAAATGCCTCAAACCCACATTCAGAAATTACCATAAGCAGAAATACACATTGCTAAGCAATATGCAGCGAAATTAAACACAATGGACAACAACCCATAAAACTCAGAAATTTAGGCAAATGCCAAGGAAAACCCCAATGTGGTGAAACCCAACGAGAGAGAGAGAGAGAGAGAGAGAGAGATTATTTAGCTTCAGGAAAGTACAATACAACAGCAAAATCACATTTCCAGCCAAGAGAAATCACTTACAACACCCAAACAGTCCCACCAAAATCTGTCTCGTTTTCTGTGCCAAGTTCGTACTATTGTATGACCCTTCCAGAAATTGTAGCTCCTCGAAAATAGAGCCAACAATCGACAGTACAGACTGTTCTGTATGACCCAACAGCACAAAACAACCTCGAAATCTGTTCCAAGCCCTGCCTCGAAATTTGTTCCCTTTCCTCTTGTTGTATGGATTGTACGGATCCATACAGTATGGCCTCCAACAACGGAAAAATAACTCAGCCACAAAACATAAATTCTTTCCTTGGGATTTGTGCCTTAGCTCCCTTGGAAAACGTGTCCTCTTTGTTTCCCTCTTTCCTCTCTCAAGCTTACTCATAAAATCTCTCTCAATCTCCTCTCGATGTGACTCGATGTGTCTTGTACACTATCCAATGCATTCTTTTATAAATCTGAAAATGACATGTTCCCTCCTAAGTGTCTTTTCACCTTCCCCAACCTTAAATCCAAAGGCCAAGATTAGATCTTGCCTTTTTCAAGATCAAAGGTCATGATCCATTCCCTCCAAAATGAATCACTAAAAATGTTAAAGTGATTTCACTTTATTACATAAGTGTTTTATGAAATAAAGTCACTTTAAAATTAGAAGGTACACTTTATTAAAAAGTCACTTTAATAAAAGAACCACTTTACAACTTTATAAAAAACCTATTACAAAGTTAAGTGTGTGGTAGTGTAAATATAAGGTAACATCCACATACAAAACAAAATATGCGGAGTACCTCCCAAGCTAAAAAAACTAACACTCCCTCTTAGCGAGGGATGTACTCGCCGCCACCTCCATCATCTAGTCCCATCACATTGTGTTATGTAGGAGCTCCCTCTGAACCTGGAGCCATCCTCAACACCTGCACATAACTCGAACTAGAAGATCTTCTCTTGGCAACATCCTGGAACCCTGAGCTCACTTCATCTTGAGCATTGGTTCGATCAACCTGGTTGAGCCTTCTGTCAGTGCTCGGAAGAGACTCACTCTCTTCTCTCAGAATGCAAGACTGAATCCTTGGTGCCACCGCAGTCTCGGGAGCCTCCTCACGCTCCTCATCCGACTTTGAATCATACACTGAAGGTTGTCCTCTCAACATATACAACCTGTCCACCCGGTTACCGATCAGCTACAACTCCACTGTGTCCACTCCCTGCTTGTAGATAAAGACATGTTCCCTCTTGAACAATATACAATATCCTACATCCTCCAAGGATGAGACTGAGAGCAAGTTAACCCTCAACCCTGGAACAAAGAGAACTCCATCAAGCTCCAAGAGTCCCCCAAACTCGAGTTGGAATCTAACACTCCCAACTCCACGTACATCTCTCGCCATACCACCTTCATTTACCACCTATCGGCCATGACCAATCTAGGTGAAATCTAGGAATACTCGCCAGATTCTCGTCATGTGGCAAGAGGCTCCACTATCCACAATCCATCTGATATCACCTCCAAATCCTCCGCTGCCGACACTGGAAACTAGGGTCACCAAAGAAAATTCTCTTTCGTACTTTGAAGCAAAGTACTCCATGGTTGTTGTAGCAGCTGTCTCAGGCCCCTCTGATTTCGTCTTCTTCTTCCTCTCAGGACAACAAGAGGCAAGGTGCCCCAACTGGTTACAACAATAGCATTTGACTTTACTCAAGTCCCTTATGGAACTTCTTTTCTTTTTGCTCTTTGCAATAAGAGAAACATTCTCATCAACTCTGTATGTCTTTTGTTCACTGCTCTGAGATCTTTCTCAGATCTCCTCCTGAGTGAAATCATCCCACAGTCTGCTCCAATCTGGTAGATGCTCACGTCCCACCACACACTTCACGAAGACTTCCCATTCTTTGGTGAAGCCATTTAAGG
>ML803131.1:20552-34587 GCA_009831015.1 Picea engelmannii
TCACTGCTCTGAGATCTTTCTCAGATCTCCTCCTGAGTGAAATCATCCCACAGTCTGCTCCAATCTGGTAGATGCTCACGTCCCACCACACACTTCACGAAGACTTCCCATTCTTTGGTGAAGCCATTTAAGGCTATCCTCACCAACTCAAAATCTGTAATGACCTCTCCAACAACAGTCGGCTCATCTTTTACTTGAGCCACTCAGGTAAGTTAAGAAGAGACACTCTCCTCCTTACCCATTTTGGTATCATGCAGGTTAGCCTTCAAGACCATCTTCTGGATCCCGTTCTTCACCTCAAACAAGTTCTTAAGTGCATCCCACATCTCCTTGGCAGTCTTTTTCTCAGCCAAGTGTGGGATAAGGTGATCCTTCACCCCATCCAGAATAATCCTCTAAGCCTTGGATTCCTTGACCTCATGCAAGTCTAAAGCAACAAGATATGTTGCAGGAGCTGCCACAACAGAGTTTCCATAGTTATAAATCTTGTTCTCCTTCAGAACAACTGATAATCAGACCTTCCACTGCAAATAGTTGGAAATGTCATCCAACCGATCCTCATATCTAATGCTTGCAGCCATATTCCTTGTCAGAACTCAAGGAAAACAATTACACCCTTTCCCTCTTCAACTTTGCCCAAAAATCACACTACCCACTGTCACTCAGAGATAGCTCTAATACCATGTAGATTTTAATGACCAAAATCAACAAACTAAAATTTATGTCAAACACTTAGCATCCTAGAGATAATCGTCTTGCATGAACTCCATAAATGCCTCAAACCCACATTCAAAAATTACCATAAGAAAAAATACACATTGTTAAGCAAATATGCGGCGGAAATAAACACAATGGACAACAACCCATAAAACTCAGAAAATTTGACTTTGACTAGTCAAACATTGACTTTGACCCAAAGAATTCAACTTTGACATTTTTATGTCTGAGGGCACTAGGAGATGCGTTGGGTTAGGGTGCATTAGGATATCCAATAATTATTCCAAATGCTTCACATAAAGTGCCCAAACAATCAGGTTAGAGTTTGTTGATGCTGCAAGATCAAAAACCCTAGCTGCAATTGCAATTGTGCTACAACGACCTTGACAAAGAGCTGTGGATCTACCTTCCAGTTGTTAGACTGTTCCGAAGGTGGTGTGGGCCCATAACCTATTAGAATATTGTGCTTGTTTCACCATCGACAATGCTACATCATTGTCACCCAACCATAGGCACAAAGCCACCCCCAAACACCTTAACCTTTGCTAGATAGAATGATTCTAGGAATCCACACTAGAACCAACAAACAAACCAAGAGAGTGTACCTTCTCCAAGGTAGCACACAAGTAAGTGAACAAGAGTGTGTTGCACCACTGTAGTTGTTGTTGCTCCTCTTCCAAACTTGCGCACTACTTCTACTGCTACTGCACTTCTAAGATATGCACACCAACTGAGTGAGTGTTTTTTTTTTTTCAAATGAGCTAAAGCGCCTTCTATTTATACTAATCTGGCCAAGTGAATAGATGTCTCTTCAAGCAGGGCCTACCTATCCTTTTCTGCATATAATACTTCAATATGACTTATTTTGTTGAGCCAACTTGTCTTCCAGAGTTTTCATACATCTTTTTAGGTTTTCTCTTGCTTCCAGAATATTCTATTCTAGTCAAAAGTTTATCCATGGAGGTTAATACCTCTCGCAGCGACCAAAACATCAACAAATATTGACATAGCTTTTAGGATTTTCTTCATTTTCCTTTTCTAATGGCTTTGTGACCTTAGTGTTTGCATCTCCTTGAGGGGTCTTTCCAAACTTCAAGTTTATATTCAACTGATCAATTGTTTTCTCTAGTTCATTTCTTAAGGAAACTATTTCAGCTCCTAGCTTCTCGTAGTTTTCTTACTTTTCTTTCAGCTGGCTTCTAACCAGTTCTTCTATTATTTTTTCCTCATCTATTTGAGTCTTTAGGATGATAACTATTTTTTCTATTTCATCAAGATAATTATCCTTCTTTTCATATTTATGCAATTGCTCTTTCTTCTTTTTATTATTTCCCTTGAGTTTGTCTATTTCTTCTAAGGCACTGACAAGTTTTTCTACAAGATTCACTTCCCCATCAATGTCTTATTCTTTTGAATCTGGTTTTTCTTTCTAATTGTCTTTATTTTCTTTATCAATAGACTTTGTATCCATTGTTATTAAGAGGAATTATTATTTTTCAATATCAGAAACATATCCCTCACTTTCTTTAGATGAACTATTGTCCTCTCTAGAGTAAAAAGACGACTTCTTAGTATATTTTCCTCTTTTGTGTCTATAAGGTTTTCTTTTATTGATATGTTCTTATTTATCATTACTTTTGTCATCATCACTGTCTTCACTTTTTGCATATGGAAATTTAGCAACAAAATGTCCTACTTTACCTCAATTAAAAAATTTGAAGGGTAGTTGACCTTTGTATTTTCCAGATCCTCTTTTTAGCTTTCTCACAAATTGTGCTTATTTTGTATTTGATTCATAGTTGGAACAACCACAAAATTTGTGTCCTTTTGTCTTCTTTGATGCTTTGAAAATTTCTTCCTTCCATGTTGGATTTCTTTTTCTATCCTCATCTCAGATGTAGTGAGAATCTCATGCATCGTCAATTTCTTTAGATCCTTCAATTCTTCAATGACAAAGACCTTGGCATCAAATCTCAAGGGGAGAGGCCTTAACACCTTTTGCACAATCATTGGTTGTTCAACCTTCTCACTGTGTCCTCTAATGGTGTTAACAATTTCATCCACTAGAAGGAAATAGGAAGCAACATTTTATGTCTTTCATTTTCAAACACTCGAACTGTCTTCTATGAGTTTGGAGCTTTTCCTTCTTCACCTTGTCATCGATTTCATAGATGTTTTGAATTTGTCCCAAATATCGTTTGTCGATTCACAATGCATCGCCTTAACAAATTTTGATTCTGATAACCTACACAAGGCTTTTGCATTATTTTCACTAGGCTTGTTCTCGACTGTATTTGTTGGTGGAGTTCTTGGGGTTGTATAACTAGTCACGATTGATTGCCAAATATCAAACTCAAGGGCCATTAGATATGTTTGCATCCTTATGATCCATAATGCATAGTTTGTTCCATCAAACTGTTGAAATATTATAACTTTGAAGAATATTCTAATTATATTTGAGTTATTATCTTATAGATCAAATCCCCTTTTGTAGATTGATCATGTCGGGTCTTGTATAAGACCAAATCCCCTTTTTTGGATTGGTCAAACCATATTTATATGGTGGTATTTGTAAAGTTAGTCCCTAGGGTTTATAAAGTGGTTTTAACCACTCTTGGAAGAAGTTTGCCCTACTAAGTGAAGAGACATAACCCTAACACCTCCTCAACTAGTATTTATAAGTGAGGACGGTGCCTCACTTATTCATTCACTCACTCACACTTCTAGTGAGCATATTTTGAAGGAAGTTGCAGTTGCAGGAGGAAGGAGAAGAGAGACACATGCTCAGTCCTAGTTTGTCTTTGGTGGTTTGGTCTTATTCTTGGCATCGTATTGGAAATCTATTATTGAGGAAGTTTTTGCTGAGTTTTCTCCCCCATGAGGGTTTCCCATGATAATTTTTTTGTACCTTGTGATTGTGTTTCTTTCAGTGATCCTCTTTATGTTGTTGTTCTAGAAATGCATTGAATGCTCATGTAATTTGGAAATAACCTAATACCAACATTAAAACTTAACATGGAATCAGAGCTTGACTGATTAGAGCACCTTTCACTGAGTATCTAAAAAATGTCACTGTTGTCGTACAAGGAAAGTAGGGCTTTCTACTAAAGAGAAATTTCTGACCAAAACCTATCTAGGGAAGTGTGCCCTACCCTAGTGCATATTTTGGCAACTTGAGCGCACCTTTTTAGTGGCTAGATTTTTTGGAAATCCAAACCCTAGTTTTGATTGGTACCAGAAAACCAGGAAACTAGAACCAGTACCAGAAGTACTAGTCCATATTTGCGTAGGTCAAGTTTCAAGGGGTAAATCTTTGAATTTTTTGAAATAGTCAGCGCCATCCAACTTGCCTCAGCCTAGTTCATCTCCTGGTAAGTTTAGATTCATTTTCTGAGCCCTTTCATTTTCTGGTCATTTTCCTAGCTCCGAGTCAAGGTGTCTGCAAGCACCAAGCTTGTTGACAAGTTAGAAGGTGTGGAAAATTTTAGTGCCTGGAAGTACAGAATTGGACTCATTCTTGAAGAGAATGACCTTGCAAAATTCATAAAAGAAAATGTACCGGAACCCGAAGAAGAAACACCCAAAGAGAAGTACAAGAAGGATATGATTAGGGACAAAAGAATAATTGCAGATTCCATTAAAGAACACTTGATCCCTCAAGTGTCTTCTAAAAATACTCCAAAAGAGATATTTGATGCCCTAGCCAGAATGTATGAAGGAAAGAACATCAACCGGAAGATGAACTTGAGAACCCAACTCAAGAATACAAAGATGCAGAAAGGAGAAACAATTCAAGACTATTTCTCTAGGGTTACTCAATTCAAGGAACAGTTAGAAGAAATTGGAGACAACTTGGATGAAGATGACCTCATCATGACGACTCTTAATGGTCTCACAATACCTTTGGATGCCTTCATCCAAACTATCTATGCAAGAAAAAAGAAACTCCAATTTGACAGTCTATGGGAAGAATGTGTTCAAGAAGAAGCAAGAGTAGCCAACCGAAAAGCCATACTATTAAGGGATGAATATCAATCCCTAGTTGCTCATGCTAAAGGAGGAAAGAAAAGGTCTCATTTCCAAAAGGAGACCCACCTTCATAAAGAATCTCACTCTCCAAAGAGATTCACCCACCTTCATAAAGAATCTCACTCTCCAAAGAGATTCCAGAAATATCATAAGGGTCAAAGAAAGGAAAAAGATTTCTCCTCTTATCAATGTTATCATTGTGATAAGATGGGACACATTGCTAAGAATTGTCCTTCCATAAGGGAATAATTCAAGAAGAGAAATAACAAAAGACATCATGCCCATGCAACTGAAGATGATGAGCCATCCAAGTTAACTAAAGAAGAAATTGAAGATTATGTCCTGTAGATACTTGGCTCTTAAGCACATGACAAGAACTCCAATGAGAATGAAGGATGTATCCTATGTACCAGAAGAATGAGGTTTGTACTTGTTCACTCAAATGTATGCGGTACAATGCCATTAACCTCTCTAAGCGGGTATGTATACTATGTATCATTTATTGATGATTACTCTCGTAAGACTTGGGTTTCTTCCTTGAAATCAAAAGATGAAGTACTCGGAAAGTTCAAGGAATTCAAATCCTTGGTAGAAAACCTCTCCGAAAGAAAAATCAAGATACTTTGGTCAGATAATGGAGGAGAGTACACCTCAAATGAATTTGGAATCTTTTGCAGAGATGTCGGGATTAAGCGGGAGCTCACCACTCCCTATAATCCTCAACAAAATTGTGTAGCAAAAAGAAAGAATAGAACAATTATGGAAGCAGTAAAGACTATGATTCGCAATCAAGATATTCCAATGCACTTATGGGTTGAAGCAACAAGAACATCAGTTTATGTCCAAAATAGATTATCCCATAGTGCACTTGGATTCAAAACCCTCGAAGAAATGTTCACCGGAAAGAAGCCAAAAGTAAGCCATCTAAAAAAATAAAATATTTGGTTGTCCAGTGTTTGTATACATTCTGAAAGAAAGGAGAACTAAGTTGGACCCTTCAGGAAATAAGGGAATATTTGTTGGATACTGTGAGGTCTCTAAGGCCTTCAAAATTTACATACCAGTTTACCATCATATTGAGATCAACATAGATGCAACCTTTGATGAAGATGCATCACTCAAAGGATCAATGAAATGTCAGCTTGAAGAAGTATATGAAGAAGAACCTGTAGCTCCCAGAGTTGCAGAACCAATAAAGGAAGTTACATTTACCCTTGATGATGAGATTCCAGAAGATCATGATACAATAGAATCTCAAGAACCTCCCAAATGACGATATCTCACAAGAGAAAGCCATCCTGGGCAAGGGAACTTATTCAAGATGCAGAGAAGTATGGTGCCAAAAAAGGAACCATGATACAAAGCAAGAAACCTAACCCATTCTCCAGTTATATGGCCTTGATGTGTGATCTCATAGAAAAGGAACCTACTTGCTTTGAAGAATCCATTCAAAAGAAAGAATGGGTGGATGCCATGACAAAAGAATACTAGTCCATTATAAAGAATGTTGTATGGGAAGTAGTTCCCGGACCAAAGAACAAAGATGTTGTATCTTCCAAGTGGATATACAAGATAAAACATGGAGCAGATGGAAGTATTGAAAAACATAAAGCAAGATTTGTGGCTCGTGGTTTTTCTCAAAAGGAAGGTATTGATTATGAAGAGAAATTTGTTTATGTAGCCAGATACACTTCTATCAGAACCATCATAGCTCTTGCAACCAAAATGAAGTGGAAGTTACACCAGATGGATGTGAAAACAACCTTCTTAAATGGTGTTATTGAAGAAGAAGTGTATATAGAACAACCACAAGGGTTTGAAGTTGAAGATAGAAAGACTCATGTCTGTAGGTTGAAAAAAGATTTGTACAAGTTGAAGCAAGCTCCTAGAGCTTGGTATGGCATAATTGATAGTTTCTTGACAAGCTTGGGCTTTACCAAGAGTAAAGATGATTCTGACCTTTACTTCAAGGCTATGAATGATGAGCCAGTTATATTTCTATTGTATGTAGATAAATTATTCTTAACAGGAAAAGAAAAGCTCATCACAGAGTGCAAAAAGAAGCTCTTTTCAGAGTTTGAGATGAAAGACCTAGGCCCGATGCATTATTTCTTAGGTCTTGAAGTTTGGTAGATTCCAAAGAAGATCTTCCTTAACCAAGGGAAGTATGTAGTTGAAATACTGAAGAGATTTGACATGTTAGAATTTAAATCCATGAACACACCCATGGAAACAAATTTGAAGCTCCTGGTTGATACTTCGTCAGAGTTGGTTGATGCTACTCTATATAGACAGATTATTGGTTCGTTGATGTATATGATGAATATCAGGCCAGATATATGCTTTGTTGTGAATACCTTGAGTCAGTATCTGGTAGAGCTCAGACGTGTTCACCTTGTAGTTGCAAAGCATGTGATGAGATACCTTAAGGGTACATTGGATTACAGTCTCTGTTATATTGGAGATCATGACTTTAGACTGTATGGTTATACTGATTCAGATTGGGCTGGAAGTGTTTCTGATAGAAAGAGCACTTCAGGATGTTGTTTCAGTTTGGGGTCAACCATGATTTCATGGCAAAGAAGGAAGCAATCTAGTATTTCTCTCAGCACAACAGAAGCGGAATATATTGCAGCGTGTTCTGGGAGTTGTAAAACCATATGGCTTCGAAAGTTGTTGACAGGTCTATTCTATCTGGAGATGGAAGCTACTGTGATTCTATGTGATAACCAGAGTTGCATAAAGATGACAGAGAACCCAGTGTTCAATGAGAAGTCGAAGCAGATAAATATCTAGTATCACTACATTCATGATATGGTGCAGAGGGGAGTTGTAAAGCTCCAATATGTTGGCACAAATGAGCAGGTTGCAGATGTGTTGACCAAGCCTCTATCTCGTGTGAAGTTTGAGTACTACCGAGACAAGCTTGGTGTTGTTCGAAAGGACCTCCCTCGAAAGGGGGACTGATGTTGATGATACTATAGTATCCTGACCAACAACGGGTAGCTGCGTTAGGATTTTATATCCTAGGGGATTGATTATCCCTGGGCAGATCCCGAAGGCCAGTAAGGACGGTATGTCAGAGTATCTGTGCATGTATATGCCAGTTGTGGTCAGTAGTGGTTGCTCTGTTAGGATTTTATATCCTAGGGAATATTATGATTCCTGGGAAGATCCTGAAGTTCTGGTAAGGACGGTCTGTCAAAGTACCACGTGGTAGCTTGTTAGGATTTTATATCTTAGGGAATCTTATGATTCTTGGGTAGATGTCGAAGGTCTGGTAAGGACGGTCTGTCAAAGTACCACAAAATGTTGTTGCACCTGCCTCATTTTGTTTCCATGTGATGATGATGTTGTCTCAGCCTCGTGTTGATAATGTTGTTGTCTTAGCCTCATGCCGATGATGTTGTTGTCTCAGCCTCATGTCGATGATGTTGTTGTTTTAGCCTCATGTTGTTGATGATAGTGTACCAACCTCGGGTTGGTGATATTGTTTTAGCATTATGCTAATTGATGTTGATGTTTCGGCTTCATGTAGATGATGATGATGCTACTCCAGCTCCATGATGTGAACGATGACGATATTGATGATGAGAAAAACTTTCGATGGTTTATAGATGTGTTAGTCAGTGTCCTAGATGATGATGATGTTTTTGTCCTCTCTCTCTCTCCCAATGATGTTGCACTGGGTTATGTCAGTAGAATACCCTTCTCGTTAAGGGGGAGTGTTGAAATATTGTAACTTCGAAGAATATTCTAATTATATTTGAGTTATTATCTTATAGATCAAATCCCCTTTTGTGGATTGATCATGTCAGGTCTTGTATAATACCGAATCCCCTTTTTTGGATTGGTCAAACCATATTTATATGGTGGCATTTGTAAAGTCGACCCCTAGGGTTTATAAAATGGTTTTAACCAATCTTGGAAGAAGTCGGCCCTACTAAGTGAAGATACATAACCCTAGTGCCTCCTCAACTAGTATTTATAAGCGAGGATGGCGCCTCACTTATTCATTCACTCACTCACACTTCTAGTGCGCATATTTTGAAGGAAGTTGTAGTTGTAGGAGGAAGGAGAAGAGAGGCGCATGCTCAGTCCTAGTTTATCTTTGGTGGTTTGGTCTTATTCTTGGAATTTTATTGGAAATCTACTATTGAGGAATTTTTTGTTGGGTTTTCTCCCCCCTGAGGGTTTCCCAGGATAAATGTTGTGTACCTTGTGATTGTGTTTCTTTTAGTGATCCTCTTTATGTTGTTGTTTTAGAAATGCATTGAATTCTCATGTAATTTGGAAATAACCTAATAACAACATTAAAACTTAACACAAACAACGAAGCCTTATTTGTGGTGAAACCTTCTTGACCGACCATGTGTGCTCTCAAGATCTATAACCTTCCAATGGTTAAACTGTCTCCAAAGGAACCAACTCTCAAACCAAATTTTGAACTTATGCTTATACTGAGAGGTCAGGGTGAATCAATATAAGACACTTTTTAATTTAATTGATAATTCATCAAGCATTCATTAACTTTAAAACAACAAATGCACATAAACTCAAATCACGGTACACAAAGTTTAACTTGGAAACCCTGGTGGGAGAAAACCACAAAAACTTATCATTATAAATGTATGTAGGAACCAACCTAATGTTACAAAGCTTGTAGGCACCGACCTACTAGACACCAATATCCTTAGTTGAGCATCAACTCAACAAGATATTATGTAGGCACCAACCTACTGGAGACACCAATCTCCTCAGTCGAGCACCAACTCAACAAGATATTATGTAGGAACCAACCTATTGGAGACACCAATCTCCCCAGTTGAGCACCAAATCAGTAAGCCCTATATAGGAACCGATATAAGATATGCATACAAAGAGTACTTATGACTTTACCTACATGCTTCATACTTCATCTATTTCATAGCATCATCATACCATTAACTTTCATGGTCCAACTGTTAGAAAAAATAGGATCATGGATCAATAATATAAAACAGATTCAGAAATGAAACACAAAAGATACACAATACAATAGAGACATAGATATACATGGTTCACCCAATATGGGCTACGACCACCAGATAAATTGTTATTCATTTCTTTATTATTATCCAACAAATGAAGGGATACAACCTACAACACACCCACTATAACTTCCTTTTGTTTTTTCAGAATCTCCTCTCTCAGAATACAATATTCACTCTCATACATCGTCGCAATATAATTCTCTCATACATAAAAGAGAGTTTCCTTCTAGGGAAAAAACCCCTAACATGACTTATATCATCATATCTGGAACCTAAGGATGAAAGATTCATATTGACTACGAAATTACAACATTTTACAAGGAAATTTTCCCAAAAGTTTATCTTTGAGGGTGATTCTCTTGAACCCCCACCAGGGGGGGCTCCATAAAGTGTCGTCACCCCCCTTGAACCCCCTGGTGACATATGTAGGGGAGGAAATCCCCCACACACACACCCATCAGGAACGAGGATCCAAACACAACTGAAACAAGACCTCTGAATCAGGAAGGTAATCAGAGTCCACAACCAACACGAGCACCTATCTTTGCTTCATACCCCAGACATAGATTCAAACCCTAGTCAGATTTATCCTTCATGCCCTAGTGAAACTCATAGCATCATTCCCATAATATAATCCCATATTGCAGCATCAAAACCACAAAATAACGCACTTTGGAACATCGTAGGCCTTAGTCCTTCATAGCACACCCTCAAAACTCCAAGAAAACTCCTCTTGCACCTTTAAACCCCAAAACAACTCCTCATCTCTTGCACACCTCAAATCTCTTTTGTGCACCTTAGACTTGATATTCTTTATCGGATTCTCTTCAAAAGTGCACATCTATCATATATTTATAATGCTTCTATGCTCACTTTTAGGGTCGACTTGTAAAGACTCGTTGGGCCAACTTGAACTTTTTAACTGGGTTGTATGACAGAAAAAATCATTATCTCTTCATTCCTAAGGAGTTAGAGGGAGTGCCATATACAATCGGAAATGTATATGAATAATATTTCTAACCATATAACCTATGCTCTCATTTGATCTAGGTATTTAGAGTAAAAATTCCTTCAAAGATAGGATATCCAAACTGAGCATAAAAAAATCCAAAAACAATATTTCCAACAATCTTCATCTTGTAATCTTTATCTTAGATAGTTGTAGTCTTCCCTTGTAATTGACATTAATGACACCAATATTTACAATAGGATCTACTCAACATATGAACAAACATGAACACTTCTGTGATTATAGACAACAACATAGTTGAAATAAAGTGGTTATTGGAGATATTAATCCCTACAAGATTCAAGCTAGAATGAGCGTCATCATATATATAACTACTTTTGGAGATGTTCTTCATGTTAGGTGTTGGAACATATCTTACTTCTATTTACCACATTACACGCACCAATAACAAGGTTCAATTTTGTTTGAATCGATGGATTGTACAGGAAATGTATTATGGTTTCAAGGTGGTTTCCCCCAGATATTGTGATGAAACCAAACATATGTACAAGTTAGGGAAGGATCCTTCTTCCTCAAAGAGAAAAGGATTTTTTTCTATGGTAGCCGACGTTGATGAAATCAATGTCATGGTCAGAGAAATTAACTATCTATGTGGCATATGAGTTGACTACATATCATTGATGATCTTCAATAGATTGAACTACCCAATGGTCTTTATGAGGGGTGTGTGATGGAGAAACTTCATTAGTGGTTATTTCCCAAAGATGAAGTGAGGAAAGCTTCTCAATGTCTTGCATTGATTCATAGTGATAAATGTGGGCCTATGGATACATATTCTATTAGACGAGATAAGTACTTCCCCACTGGGTAATCTCATGAACCTGGGTGTTTATTTTCCTTGTGATTTGAGAAAAAAATATATATTTTCAGAAGTTTTTCAACTTCCAGTAAACAAAAGTATTTTTTTTATTTAGAATTTCACTTTACAGTAAAAACCAAACTTGTCATGAATTTAGTTATCTTTATATTGATTATTTTTTGAATTTTTTTTTATGGACATTTGATATGTCATTTTAGTGATTTTTTTATAGTATGTTCCTTAAAAATGAAGGCATTGATAATGAGTTATGTTTGTTGACACAAATTTACTCATTATTAAAATTTTGATTATGGAAAATGAAATATGCTACAACAATCCAAATATACTCTATTAAAATATAACTATAGTTTTGAAGACAACGAATGAATATTATAATTACTACGATTTTTTGAATTTGACCAATCTAAAAAAGTTTCAAATTTTAAACACATTTAGATTGGCACCATTTATCTGCCTTAATTTTTATTTTAAAGTAAAATATAAAAGTACCCTTTTGAAGAGGACAGTGAAAGGTTCCATAATATAAATTTTCCATAATTTTTTACTGTGTATTATTACAGATATTGATTTTTCATTTTACTGAATCATTATGTCATCTAAAAATAATATGAAAACATGTTTTTATAAAATTAACTAAAATTACTAAAAAATAATTACATTGAATACAAATTGTATCAAAAGAAAGCAGATTCAATTCTGAAAATGTTGGTACTAGTTCTGAAACCAGACTCACAATATTTTAAGGATTCCACTCCTCCCCAAGTTGGAGTAAGCTTAAGTGAACACATATTTTTTTGAAAAGTGTCATTTAATAGTTCGGCCGAAAGTTAATTTTAACTAAAAAATGTTGTTATATTTAAAAATTTTGTTATATTTTTCAACGATGCCATTAGATTTAATTTTTGTTTGAAAACTATTTCAACCGAAAACTATTTCGGACGAAAAATTCAAGAGTTCGGCTGAAAACATGCCATTAGCAATTTTCGCAACCAAATTCTCACGAAAGTGTTACCTAGATTCATGACTTTATCCCACTTTCATTGATGACGTTTCCTACTTTTTTTGGGTATACACCATTAAATCTTAGGAAAATTCTAGGAATTCAAATTGCTTACAGAAAATGAAAGCAACAAGGAGATTAAGTGTCTTGACATTGATAAAGGAGGTTAATGTATTAGCAAGTCCTTCTAGTAATTTTTCATATCTCGAGGAATCTTTTGACAGGGAATCGTTCTTTACACTCCACAACAAAATCGGGTAGCAAAACTGAAGAATGGTGTTATCAAGGAGATGGCTCATTGATGCTTCACTCCAAGAAAGTGAATCTTTCATCCTTAGGAGAAGTGATTGTTTACACAACCCATATAATCAATAGAACCTCTACTTGTGTAGCCATAAGAATGACTCACTATACGAAATTGTATGGAAGCAAACATTTTGTTTCTCATTTCAAATTTTTGGATCTAGTGCATGGGCCCATGCTCCTAATGAAAGGAAGAACACATCAACATCTCCAAATTTCTCCTAAACTTCGGTTGTCCATAATGAAAATTTTCAGAGATACCGCTTTTATGATTCCACCACTCACAAAGTGGTTGAATATAGAGAGGTTATTTTTGATGAGGTTACAATCATAGTGTGCTAGAATTTCTCATGTTACTTCTTTCAATAAATTGTTCAGATGATTCTCAACATCCTTACATGGATCATGCTTCTCCTCATCACTATATAAGTCCTCATAGATGATTCCTATTGTGTTTTAATGGACATTTTCCATAGTATGACATTATTCCTCTCTCTACTTTTACGAGTACTCTCTCAAGTACTCCTATAATATCTAGGTAGATTCCTATAGATGATAAAAACCCTATAGAAATTTCAAGAATAAAGCAATTAATGCAAATTCTAAAATTTCACCTTAGTTACTTGAGGTTTCTTGGATCGATTTCCTGTGAACTTTCATCAGTAGGGATGAATCTGAAATATTAAATTACAACAACTAATATTTCATTTTTTTCTAACCCAATTCACCAAGCAATTGAAGAAAATAAATACCTAACAAGTATACTTTAATTCCAACAAGTTACAACCCTTAGGGTACACTTCCCAAGAAAATTACAGATATGAAAATATTTTATTATAATAGATTATTACAATAGAAAATATGCTCCTTTATCTTCCAAATACGTGTTAAATCACTTAACCAATTCAACTCAATATTATGTCAAATTAACATGCATAAATAGGGTTGAAATCTCTTCAATCATGAAGATAATTGTAAGTTGAAAATCAAATCCGCAAGTACATAAAATTTGGATAGGTGGAAACTTCATATATATAAAGGATGAAGTAAAAGTACATACCACAATTTTATCACAAAGATGGTACAAGTCAATTTTTCAAACC
>ML803131.1:43691-58785 GCA_009831015.1 Picea engelmannii
TGAATAAGATATTAAATTGGTTGAAGAATGGAAAATAAATTAATTGGTATAGATAAAGGGTATTCTTGTGAAAGATCACAATATCAACAAGAATAAAGAAACAGATCAAGAAGATTAGTAAGATTCACACCCTTGTCCTTTAAGACAAAGGAGAAGACAGTAAAACCCTATGAAACAATAAAAACTCAGGGGGAGTATTTAATTTGGTCATGGATTAGGTAGTCATTGGATTAGGTTTAAAATACTTGATCACTACAAAAAAAAAAAAATGGTATCAATAAGACTACCTATTTGAAGACAAAATCCCAAGAGATTGAGATAACCGCTGGCACATTCACAGTGGGAGAAAAACAATAAAAATTTAAACTCTTTGTCGTTGACGTCAAAGGGGGGAGAAAAACAGTAAAACAAATTTGGTATTAATATTTGGTATAAGTAAAAGTTCAATCCTCCAACCTAAAAATGAGATCAGTGATAGGGGGAGCAAAAGTATTTGTTTTACAGATATGTTTCCCTCAATGAAGAAAGGGGGAGATTGTTGGCATTATTGATTATGTGTTGTCATTGATGGAAACCTGAGTCAAACATGTACAATAATCATAGGAAAAGAAAGATCACCTTGGGCTAGAAGCAATTCGTGATAACTGTTGATCACGATAGGATCAACAATGATCCTATGTTCCTAAATCTCAGGAGAGATAGTAGGGAGATTCTACAAAGAATACACACACATAATCAGAGCATGCAATGTTCAGATCTTTGGAATGGATGAAGGAAATCTCAGAAGGGAGAGTGCATTGAAGAAGTGCTATCGGGACTAAAATCCCCACAGTAAAACTCCAAAAGAATCAAGGAAGAATCTTGTCCATTGATATAGTTCTCAGAAAAAGCTTGGACCATTAGATCACGCAGAAGCCAGAGCCTACACAAAAGAATCCCTTGTGAAGGATCATGGAAATCTAATTGTCCATTCAAAGTTTAGGAGTAATCGCAACCATCAGATCATTTAGAACCATTGATCAAAGCCAAGTGGAGGGATAGCGTAAGTTTCGAGACATCAAAACTTCGCCACTTCGACGAACATTGGATATAAGGCAGAGGCACGAACTCATGAAGTCACTAAATCTTGCCAATCATTAGATCAAGGAGGGACTTCGGATGAATTCTCAACCATCCGATTGATTTTAGTGGAAGGAAAGTGTAAGCCACAATATCCCGAAGTCTCAGATTAAACGAACTCATGCATATCGTTGATCTAAGATCTCCTCAGAAGCAATACGAGCCGTTGGATTAGGTGGTCAACTACGACGCTGACCACTCTGGTGAAAAGAAGTCTAAAATAGGTAAGTTTACCCGAAGGCTGAAGCCCCGGAATCACGAACTCTCGTTAACCATCGGATCAGTAAAACCCGTCAACCATTGATCTAGAGTGAAAACTGTCAGAGCACGCTAAGAAAGATAGTGGTCAACTTCGGCCTTGACCTACTCCAGCAATAAACAGCTCAGATGAACCAAGAACTCCCTAACCCCAGAGTTCTGGAATAAACAAAGGTCGTCGGATGAAGACAGTTGAAGATATACAATGGTAGATATATATTAGGCACTTCGACGATGTTCGAAGATTGATATAAAAGTGAAAAAAGCCCGGAGCCACGAAGCACCGAAGCTGTGAAGTGAAAATCCATGATCTAGGAGGGAGACATGTGGTAGAAGACAAAGATGACACTTGGCCCAATCAGTTGTTGACAAGTGTCAAGGTCAATGTGGCACATAAGGACTGTGAAAGTCACAAATCAGGGTGACACGTGGAACACATACTATGGGTCCACGTCAACCTAGGTGACACCAGCATACTACGTCACTCTGAAACTACAACCTCTGGGGATATCCAACTTCTCCTACCTGTAAAAATGCCCGAAGCTCCAAAGGTTGAAGTTGTGAACTAACGTTGGTCGTTGATCTAATATCCTCAAGGATATCTCATGACCGTTAGATCAAGCATAGTGGAAAGATAGAGTAAGCATGAATCACGAAGTAATGCTAACCGTTGATCTACATCGATATCATTCTCGACCAGTGATCAAGAACAGTGGAAGAATAGTGTAAGCATGACATGTTAACCAACAACAAGCGTTCACTATCATTTTATGACTTATTCGGTAGGTAAACCTTTGGAGGAATTGAAATACTTCATAGTTCTAGTAACCCGGAGTCTTGGAGTGCCAAAGCTCTGAAATAATATATGATTGTCCATTGAGGAGGAAGATCCACAGTCAAGATCCGAAAGCGAAAAAGTAACGTGCATGAAGATTAAATTGGTGGAGGTAGCACGCAATGATCTAGACCGTCGAATTTTATGGATATGTGTCAACTCAAGATTAAAGTGCACAGTGGCCAAGTGTTAAAGCTCCACTATGTTGAAAGAGCACGTACCAAAGATCTCAACTCTTGATTAAGTTGTGGTCGTCGATTTTGTTGAAGCCTCCGGGTAAGCCATGATCGTCAATTCAACAGAAGATTAAAATCGACCATCCAATATACTAGTGAATAGAGTATACACAATTCAGAGAAATTTACTCTGGAAGGATACAAGGTTTGAAAAATCCAATAATCTCGAATACCCAGAGAGCCAGAGATCTTGTTGGCCTAAGTCTAACAGTCCTAGCTCTTAGTCATGTGAAGGTTCTTAAAAACAACTCGAGGGCCAAGTTCAATAACTACACGGTAAAAATGAGTTAAGCCCTTGGTTCTTAGCCGAAGGGCATATGAAAAATATGTCAACAGAGAGTACCCATATGTACTTCAACAAATTTTACTTCAAGAAGTATTACTCTGATAAAATAAAAGAAGGTCAAAGTCTTGAGGACTTGGTTCCAACATTGGTCTCATGATAGAGGAATAAGGGTGAAAGAAGAGGCCCTATGAACAACGCTTAAAATGGATAATCATGTGGTTTTGAGCCCGAGGTCATTTGAACATTGGGTTGAAAGAAGTATTACTCTAATAAAATAAAAGAAGGTCAAAGTCTGGAGGACTTGGTTCCAACATTGGTCTCGTGATAGAGGAATAAGGGTGAAAGAAGACGCCCTATGAACAACGCTTAAAATGGATAATCATGTGGTTTTGAGCCCGAGGTCATTTGAACATTGGGTTGAAGGAAGCGCCTCATACAGATTTCATTTATGTAAACAACTTAAGGTATGTAGAGTAATTCAACAGAGAATTAACACCATAACACTACAGAGAATCGATAAAAGCTTGAATATGATCTATTGGCAAGCTGAGGACGCAACAGAAGCATGAGAATGACATAATGAGTCGATCAATATCTGTGATCAACTCATGAGGACAAAGTTTGAATAAATATTAGTTAGTTAAATGAAGAGGTGCAATGGTTCATGTTAAAAAGACACATTGGTTCAATCCTATACCATTTGAAATACTATATAAACCAAAAGTGGTGGTGAATCTAAGAGTGTCTTGGTGGATTAAATATATGTATATATAATGTATTGAATGGAAGTTCATTCTATCAGGTCGGTTCATGTTTACAAGCTGAGTATTTCTATTGTAAATGTGTTGAACCTGCATAGAATAGATCTAGCTAAACAATAATACACACATTTGCAGAGATAATTTGAGAAAGAAGAAGAAGGAGAGAAAGAATGGAATAATTCTCATTAACCATATTCCACACTCAAAGAGTGAATAATTTACAATAGATATAGGATACATGAGTAACTAATGAGCCATAGTGGTCTTCTAGAGTGATTTGGACACACACCAACAATTACGGGAGTGAACTGCTACCTAGTCTAGTCTCTGAGGTAGTCACGGGAGTGAACTGCCACCTAGTTGAGTTAAGTAGTCAACTAGTCTTCAGTTAATTGACTAAATAGAGATTAGTGAGGAGTTGACTCAGGAAATCAAGGGTAATGTGTCAGTCAGGTGATGATCCCAAGGCAAGTGTGCATTAGCTGGTGATGATCTCAATGTTGCATGGTGACAAAACTAATGCAACATCTAAACTCAACTCAACTAGTCAAACTGAAGTGTCAACTGAAAGAGAATATTCTCCAAGTGGAATATTCTACCCTAAAATATAGGAGACTGGATAATGACTAATTATGACTAATAAAAAGGAAAAACCTTAGGAAAAATAAATCCTAGGTGTTTGTGAAGTAACTCCAACACCCCCCGTGAACATCACTATGGTAAAAATAAACAATGGGTCACAACAACAAGGCCATGTTAGGTAACCAAATACAAAAGATACACTGAACTAAACGAGGAAAGAGGGAAAACCTCATGGAAAAACCTCCCCTCAAATTACAATGCGTGTAAAAAAAAAATGAGAAGGAACAAAAAACAGTTGCTAAGCAACCGTGTCCTTCACTTCAAGAAGACCTCACAACTGTGCAAGTTTGTGCTCGTTGAAGATTTTGTTGAAGATGTAGATGTTTGCAAGGATCTGATGAAGTATATGAATCATTGATATTTCCACACATATCCACTTTATCTTCTTGTAATGAATAAGATCCAAATAAAATTTGGATGAGATTTTGAAAACTGTGCGGTCGTTTCCAGAAAAACGCTGAAATTTTGCTAATTTTAAAATGATCATAACTTCACTTCCCGGACTCTGTTTTGGACGATTTGTTTTTTGAAATTGGATATTTCCCCGAGAGGAATTCAAATATCCAATTTGTTTCTGCAAATTGCGCTCATAAAATATCATAATGGAGTCTGATTTGCACGGTTCTCTTTTTGTCTCCTGAGATGCATGCATGGTGCATGCAAAAGTGTCTGCATGTGACTCCTGAGATGCATGCCATATATATTCCACATGAATTTCATAAAACAAATCTGAAATGGAGTAGACATCATCTTCAATTAATGGAATACAAATTTATGCAAATACTTTTGTAGAAGACTCTTCATAATAAGAGGCTTGATCTTCTGACGGTTTCTCTTCTGGCTCTATCTTTCCAATCCCCTGCATGCAATATTCACAATATTATTCATTCCCACATAGAACCTCCAATCTGGTCCATAATTCATTTAGAGTGAAGTCTTGTGTGACATCACATACTTGGTGGAGAATTTCTGGAGAAATAGACATGCAGATAAACCCTATGGCCATATCTTGTCTATTGAGAAAGTTATTTTTCTAATCGGCGGAATCAGGCTCTACTTCCATTGCCATGATTATTTGGTATAAGCCTCTACTTCTGAGAAAAAGTAGAATATTTGGCTTCCACTCCAAATAGTTATGAGGCGTGAGAAGTATTATCGGTGAGTAAAACATAAATTCCATCTTTTTTTTGCGTTCTTCAATCTTCAGTTCCTACAAAAAATAATTTGGTGTAGTTTTTGCTTAGCAACCCATCGGCTCCGATACCATGTAAATGTGTTGAACCTGCACAGAATAGATCTAGCTAAACAATAATACACACATTTGCAGAGAGAATTTGAGAAAGAATAAGGAGAGAAAGAATGGAAGAATTATCATTAACCATATTCCACACTCAAAGAGTGAATAATTTACAATAGATATAGGATACATGAGTAACTAATGAGCCATAGTGGTGTTCTAGACTGATCTGGACACACACCAGTAGTTACGGGAGTGAACTGCTACTTAGTCTAGTCTCTGAGGCAATCACGAGAGTGAACTGCCACCTAGTTGAGTTAACTAGTCAACTAATCTTCAGTTAACTGACTGAATAGAGAGTAGTGAGGAGTTAACTCAAGAAATCAAGGGTAATGCTCCAGTTTGGTGATGATCCCAAGGCAAGTGCGCATTATCTGGTGATGATCCCAATGTTGCATGGTGACAAAACCAATGCAACATCTAAACTCAACTCAACTAGTCAAACTGAAGTGTCAACTGAAAGAGAATATTCCCCAAGTGGAATATTCTCCCCTAAAATATAGGAGACTGGATAATGACTAATTATGACTAATAAAAAAGGAAAAACCTTAGGAAAAATAAATCCTAGGTGTGTGTGAAGTAACTCCAACAATTATGAGGGTTGGATTCCTCACATCTCAGTTGGATCTGAGATCAACAAACTGGGTCTTGTTATGAGGGTTGGATTCCTCATTTCTCAGTTGGATCTGAGAACTACAAGCTGGGTCTTCTATCAGAGAGTTGGATCTCTCATATTCAATGGAAGTTGAAGATATTAAAAGATTGATTTCATTTGTATTCATTCAAGTTAAATAAATAAAAGAAAGATAGTTTATCTACTTCATACTATTTGTGTTATACATGTTTATGAATTATTAATTGAGATTCATATATCTTATTCAGTTAATTCTTTTAATATATGAGAGTGTGAAAAGCAGTAAAAGTTTCAGACACTAATTCACCCCCCCTCTCAGTGTCAAGTGTATATTTAAACACATTTACCATATTTCATCATCAATATCATTTCCACACAGTTCGTTCTTGGTTCCGTGACATTCTGACGATTCCCGTAATTTGGGTTATTATGGAGCATAATTTAATTAAATACACTAATGGTGTTATTCAGATCATATTATTTGAGGTAATACCTTTGTGTAATAGCTCGTTGGAATCAAGACAAAAATATCTAAAGGTTGGGATGATGAGAAAGGAGCTTCTTGCATCCAGAAATGTCTTAAAGCCAATTGACCACTTTCTGGCATTAAAAAATGAATTAATTAATCGATTATTTAATGTCATTGGAGTAGGAAATTAGTCTTTTTTTTAAAAGGTGACATTGAGTAATTGGAAAAAAGGCGCCTGAGTGACTATTGAATTAATAAAGTCACTTTAACTTATTAAAATGATAAAAAGGTTACAAAAGGGTCAACGAGAGAATAAAAGGAGAATGAGGGGTGCACTCTCTCATTATGCATATTTTATTTTCTAAAAAACGAATTGAGAGAGATATTTTGGCTTTGTCTCTTGGGAAAAAAACCCTAAAGAGTTTGGAGATTGGTTTTGGTGGTGAAACTATCCACCCTAGTTGGTCGAAGGTAGAATATCACTCGGATCTTTTCATTGTGCTTCATTTTCTACTGATTTAATCTTTGGTGGCTAAAGATTATTGTGTGTGGTTGAAATTTTACCTTTGGCGGCTGAGTTCTTCTTCTGCATGGGTCGACTTGGCTTGAGGAGAGTGAGTTTATCTAGTGGCTATGTTTTTGGTGTTGTGGTCAACATTTTCTTAGTCCGGGGGGCAATTTCTTTGTAGGCAGCTTGTATTTCTTGGAGGAGGGGGCGATTCCTTCATTATTGAACTGATTTAGAAGAGGGAGGTCGAGTTAGCTTGTTGAGGAGTAGATATTTTGATTGTTGGGAGAATTCCTTCAGATCTGGGCAAGGTTAAGTTTGTAGGGCCGATTTCCTACTTGTTGGGACTGATATTATTATTGTTGGGTCATAACAGTGCATTAGGAGGCCAAGTTACCTTGATGGTTGCGCCCATTTCCAGTGAGGGAGGATTATGCTTTGTGGGATGATATTAATATTGTGAAGAGACCATGGGCTTCATCTACAGTCTTATTCCAACTAGATATATCATTGTTGCAAGTGTTGTTCAACCTACAGGCCTGATTTAACGTCTATAAGGTTGTTGCAAATATCATCTACAACAGACTTATCTCAGCAAATTACCAAGACAACAAGCAAACTAATATACCAAGTTCCTCTTTATTTGATAGTGTATTGTTGTTGGGGTTACCTAATATATTTTATGCTGCCATAAATATAAAATGCAATAATTATTTAAGCTTTGATATTGGTCTTTCATTGAAGTCATCAGTAGAGGTTAGAAAAAATAATAATTTGTTGATCAAATGTTTGAGTTCAAATTGTTTGATAAAATGTTCACCATGCTAAACTAAGAGAAAAAACCAAAAGAAATTAGTCAAAACATTACAGTGGTATCAGAGCCTCAATCCTTCCATCTTGAGGGGGTTTGTAGTTTCATGAGACAATGAATAGATCACTTACAGAAGTAGAAGACAATGTGAGGAATATTCATAATACTCTTGCATAGGGGCATCAATAGTTGATGCAAGCTATGGAAAGCCATCAAAACCATGTTGGGAACAATGGAGCTAGTGGTTCAAAGAGGCAACAAACATGACAGAAAGGACATGATGAGGATTTTACATATCGTTTGAGGGAATACATGGCGCTTAGTGATGCATTTTACACAACCATGTCATTCAATGGTTTTTGCACCATCAAACATCCTGAGTAGTATGAACGCCAAGTATTAGTGTAAAAGAAGGTAAACATGCCAAGGGAAAAGGTACTAGCTTCTAAAGTTTGTGATGCTTCTAAAATTGAGGATGACAACATAGCAACATCTAGTATGCCTTTAGCGTTGTCCTATGAGGCCCATAAAAATAGCGCACATGATGGATAGGTTGTTGGCACACATGGTGAAGTGTCCCAATCAACCGATGTTGAGGATTCAACATCATATCTTAGTAGTGATTCTCATGATGATGAGGGTGTGCGAGCACCTAAGTATTATGAGGATTCAACTTCATATCCTATATATGATACTTATGACAATGGAGACATGATTGTACCTAAATATGACGAAGATTCGGTATTTGAAAAATTATCATGGGATATGGATCTATCTCCTCAGGAGTCATGCGTGGAGGATAACAAAGGAGAGGTTGATTTTGGCAGTGATGGTGCACATGAATCCCATCATTTGATAGATCAGTGTACAAAAGTAAATATTGCATGGCACCATCTAATGAGTCAGTTGTTGTTGATGGGGATAGTATTCTTATAGATGAAAACAAATTAGAGAATCTATTGTGTGACAACCCATACCACTTGGATAAAATTTAACAAAGTCCCTTAGAATTGAACAATTTGGAAGATCACTTATTGGTCACAGAGGAGAAAATTATACAAGTGTTGACAAGGGAAGATGGTGCTCATAAGTTCATTGAAGGTCTTACGTGGAAAAATTAGATGGAAGAGAGACAAAAAGGAGTTGCAAGTGGAGTCACTAGCACACAATTGTGCATTATCAAAGAAGCACTAGAGAAGATGAAATCAAATTAGTGTTCAATCTCAGACGTCACTCTGGTGGAGGCTTCTTCGGGAGTTGTGTTTTTCAAATTCTGGTGAAGACTCTTGTTCTGAACATATACTGTGTCATGCATGCTTTTGCCCATAGAATCATAGAAGGATTCTGATCATGCATTATTGCATGGGTTTCCTTAATGATGGTTCTATTCTTCCTCTTTCTCAAATAGTTTTGACTCCTTCTGAGTCAAGTGGCTCCCTTTGAAGGATAAACATCTCCCTTTTCTTGTTAACCTATCTAGAACAAGAAAACAAAAAGAACCAACACAAGAATATCTCCTAAAGGAGAATAATGAGTACAGATCTAGAATCAAAGCAATTTAAGGAATGTTGTCACAGCTACAACACCTACTTGTAATGTAGAAAACTTATAGAAATATAGGTTAGAGGAATGACAATTACAACAATCAAACCTGGGGTATTTACTTTGAGTGTGTTGTTCCTCTAAATGCATTGAGATCCCTTTGGATCCATGACTTCAGCAAAGGTTCCTTCCTCCTGCAATTTCCCTCATGATAATGATACAAATAATATATACAAGTGCATACCTGAGGATGCTGATATGATTTCTCCAATGGCTCTTGGCTGATATCTATCCTCTGAGATATTTATGAAGAACATAGTCACGGTGTCAACTTTTTTCATCTTTGTTATTTTGAAACGGACCCTTCAATGTAAGGGCTTAAGTAGGTGGTTCGCTTCCTTGTCCTGGCGTCATCTTCCTTCCATTCATTGATAGGTGTCTCTAGTAAAACCTTTTGTATTACCCACAATAAGTCTTCCTCTAAAGTCTTGTATTTCAAGAACTTGAAGTTGCTTGATTCATTTATCTTCCATCATAGTTTTGTTCATCATAATTTTAGATTCTTCACAACCCTTTGTCAACTAGTCTAGAAAACCTAATGGCTAGACTAGGCCAGCACTTTTAGGTTTTATTGAACTTATGACTGCCAAAAATAAGCTTTTTAAAGATAGGAGAACATTGGTGAGCTGAAGAGCTCCTTCAATGAGTTTGCATAAACCCTAATTCTGAAATTTCTATAGAAATTGGTTAAACCCTAGAAACCCTAGGGCCAAAATTTCAAAATGCTCAGAATGTCACTCTGAGAGTCTATGGAGATGCGCTGGAGGAGGCCATACTCTCCAATGCCAAAATTATCCCCAATGTTCAAGTGTTTAAAGGTTGAAACACCTCCTAAAGGAAGGTCGTACGGATTTTCTGGAAACCCTAGGAGGGTTGTACGGTTCTACAGAAAAGAGAGGAGACAGGTAGATGCCTGTGCAATGGGTTCTTCAAGACCTATGCTTTGATACCATGTTGATTTTTCAATAATCTAGGTTAAGCATGAATTTCATTCCATTTTATCATTTAACTTAACCATAAACAATAATGTTGCAACAACCAAGATCACAAGAAGAAACACCATGCACAAGAACACAAGAAGTATCATGGGAAACCCTTCTCAACAAGGGAAGAAAACCCAACCAAATCCTTTGCTATATTCTTCAAGAGAAATACCTTCACCACCAAGAAATAACTAGCACACAAGAGGGTTCTCAAACCCTAGAAGACTAGTGCCCAAGAGAGGTGTGCACCTTTTCCCAAGTAGATGTACTTGTTGAAATTTACAAACTCACAAGAAAGATATTTTTCCACAATGGGGATTTTACTTTTACTTATACTAACCTAAACCTGTCAACTGAAGTGTCTATTGGCTCAACAGGTCCGACCTCTCTAAGTCACATTATAATTATTATTATAATTATAATAATTATTATTATTATTATCATTAATATTAACCAGATTAATTATCTTTTACATTTATTATTAATCACATTAAGGTGGGGCCAACCTGTACCCTTTACATAAAAATTAGGGTTACAGGTAGGTCTGACTCTTGAACAATATAGAGCAAAGGATCTGATACACCCACTAGTGCTCATCCACTAGGGGCACATCCATAGGGATGTCATATCTTCGGTTCACTACAGTACACAGAAGAACCAGATATTCACACATTCACATGTGCTCATCCACAGGCACGTCTACTCTACAGACCTTCATTCTCACTGCCTCACACAAGAGAATCATCTGGAGTTTTCTCATCAACTTCGTTGATCAGAGGATTCTAATACATCATCTTCATTTTTGTTCACATGACGATGCACCCAACACTTTGGGATTTCACACGTTCACCTTGTGCTTAGCCACAGGCACATCTAACTCAACAGATCTCCTTTCCCACTGGATAATCATCTGGAGTTATTCTCAACTCTCTGAATGGAGGAGTTCATCTCTACGTTGCTATCTCTGTCTCAGGCAGGAACCACGTACCCTTCTTAGGGGCTTTCTCTCAAGTTTGTAAGTTGAGAGAAAGACTCACATAGCTGCAATGATCCACATCTCACAGGTTTGTAAGCTGGAAAATGTATCACATAGCTTCATTCATCAACATAAGAGACACCAGTAGAGTGATGGATACAGTAGCTCCTACAAGATACATGATGGTATAGGATGATACAATGGTAGACAAAAATATGTAGGGGTATTTATTGGCAGACGGTAGTGCACAATGGAGTTTTGGGGCGTTTCCTCCAAGGAGACCTCCCAAGAGAGTCCTTGAGCATACCATTGAGTTGATGTTACCTAGTAGCGGTGAGTGGATGGGTTAGATTTGGGGAGTAATATATCCATTGATGATCAATATTCATTTAAGATATCATTAGATGAGGGTCAGTGAGAAGGATACTCACAAGTATGCTTCCCGACTTCATTATGATTTTTTAGTCATGCCCTTAGGGTTGACCAACACACTAGTCATTTTCCAGTCGTGCAGGCAGTGGCATAGGCATCTATTGTTGTTATTTAATTCCCTCATGGTACACAATAGGACAGGAGAGGATCACTAGATCGAGTTGGATGAGACAGGGGGAATTGTGGCCATGACAAAGGTCTTTCATTTGGACCATGTGATCAGTGCACATAGTGTTAGAATATGAAAGATTGTGCTCGTTTTACCATTGAAAATACCCTTGTCACCCAACCATAGGCCGAAGCCACCCTCCGAGCACCATGACCTTGATAGAGAAGAATACTGGTAGCAATAAATAGCCAAGCAAGGCTAATGCACCAGAAAAGAAAGGCAACCAAAGCTGATCAGATAGTCCCACCCAGAAACTGGCGCAACACTCTTCCCCGGAAACTTGCGCACAAAACTGACAACTGCAATGCGCACAACTGGCTCTCTACAATTCTGAGAATGTGTATAATGAGAAACTGGCGCCCTGTATTTATAGTAATCTGGCAGGCTTACTGGGGCCAACTTCTCCTTCTGGGTACTAATTAATTCATATTAAATATATTTCTGCAGCCGGCATCTCATCTAGGGTTTCCTTTACTTCTTTGCTTCCTTCCAGAATATTCTAATCTTGTCATAGGTCACAATAGAGGTTCATACCTCCTGAAGCTACCATAATATTAACACTCCCTCCTAGCTAGGGAGGTATGGTCTTGAGCACAACAGACCATTCAATTGGTAGCATCACAAGCACTGTCATTATTATCCAACTGGATAATCTCCTATGACAATTGGTACAATATCAATTGATAGAACACAACTTTGTCTATCCACGGTAGTACACAACTACTCAAACCATGACACATAGTCACAAACAGTGGAACATATCCACCACAGTAGTATATCTCTACTGTCTAGAGACAAGTAGTCTCCATAACAATCATCTGATGCCAACCTACACAGAAAAATATTGTTAAAATAAAAATGAATCATTTGGGCCAATCTTTCACTCACATCTGTGAGATATGAAAGAATATATGCCCTCAGAATACAATAATGAGATATATGGACTATTCTTCTCAAGCAAGGAAGAATAACTGTCATGTCTTCTGAACCTGGACCATTCCCCACCATGGGCCATTCTTCCTACACTAATCAAAGTGCACCCTGGAGAGAATGTATAAACCCTAAGGAATGCATGTCCCTGATTGTTGAGCCTGGACCATTCCCCACCCTGGGCCATTCCTCCTACGCTAATCAAAGTGCACCCTAGAGAGAATGTATAAACCCTAAGGAATGACTGTCCAGACCATTTCCTCTGTTAACCACAAGAAGAAAAGACTGTCATGTATCAACCTCCAAAACGAACCATTCTTCATGTTAACCACAATGAGAAATCGTTGTCCGATGAGGCGGGATAGTATTCTTGAGTAACCCTCAAGAAGAGAGATTTCCCTAAACCACTCCCCATGTTAACCACAATGGGAAGTCATTGTCTATGATACATCAGCAATCTGGACCATTTCCCATGTTAACCATAATGGGAAATTGTTGTCCATCAGAAATCTCAATCCACTTTCCGAACAGGAAAGAATCTATCCAATCTGGACTATTTTTCAGTCACAAAGATAAATGTTTCAATAATATATTTTTCAAGTGCTCCCTCCTAACCTGGAGAGTCTTCCCTTTCAGCTAAGGGAGTTATTTCCATGATCCCCATCTTCTCTCGGAAATATGCAAACTTTATTCTAGATAGAGGTTTTGTTAGAATGTATGTTGTCTGCTCGTCAGTGGGGATATATTTGAGATTTACCTCTCCTTCCTGGAATTTATCTCGAATAAAGTAGTATTTGATCTCAACGTGTTTCGACCTTTCATGAAACACGGGTTGTTTTGATAATCTTATACAACTCTGATTATCACAATATATTATGGTCGATTATGGAATCTGATCAAATAAATCGGAGATTAACTTCCTTAACCATATTTCTTCAGTGCATGCTTCACATGCTACCATATACTCTACTTATGCTATGCTGAGTGCGACAGACTTATGTTTCATGTTGCCCCAAGATATCATAGCGGAGCCCAAGCTGAAACACATACCTGAAGTGCTCTTTCTGTCTTTTTCACTTCCTGCCCAATCTGAGTCTGTGAATCCATGAAGTTGTATATTGTTGGATGCGGTATATCTCAAACCATAGTTTATTGTTCCACGAATATATCTTAATACATGCTTTGCATATATCCAATGCTCATGTCTTGGTTCCACCTGGAACTGGCTTAGTGTATTCACGGCAAATCAAATGTCTGGTCGAGTATTTACCAAATACATCAATGACCCAATTAGTTGTCGATATAGAGATGGATCTATTGGATCATAATCTGGAACTTTCACTTTTCTTATATCCGTATTCATGGGAGTGTCCATGGACTTACAATCCATCATTCCAAATTTATGAAGGATCTTTATTGCATACTTTCCTTATCCAAGGAATACTTCACCATTCTTCTGTCATACCTCTAGTCCCAAGTAATAATGCATGAGACCTAGATCTTTCATATCAAATTCAAAAGCTAATTCCTTCTTGCATTGGATAATGAGAGACTCTTCACCTGTTATGAATAGATTGTCAACATATAGTAGTAGGATTACAGGTGCATTGTCTATGACTTTATAGTAAAGGTTTGGATCTGCATGACTCTTGGAGAAACCAAGTCTCGTTAGATAGCTGTCCATTCTGGCATACCAAGACCTTGGAGCTTGCTTGAGTCCATATAGAGATTTCTTCAATCTGCAAACGTGAGTGTCTCTGGAATGTACCTCAAACCCTTGAGGTTGTTCAATATATAGTTCTTCTTCAATAGCTCCATTGAGGAAAGTTGTCTTTACATCCATCTGATGTAAGTTCCATCCCATGGAAGCGGCAAGAGATATGATAGCTCTGATGGAAGTATATCTAGCCACCGAAGCAAAGGTTTCATCATAATCTTCTCCCTCCTTCTGGGAGAACCCTCTAGCTATGAATCTTGCCTTGTATTTATCCACGCTTCCGTCCGCTGCATGTTTGATCTTGTACACCCATTTTGAGGTTACCACCGATTTTTCTTTAGGTTTTGGTACGATTTCCCATACCTCATTTTTCATAATGGATTGATGCTCTTCCGTCATAGCTTCTTTCCATTGTTCCTTTTGAACTGC
>ML803131.1:71307-102215 GCA_009831015.1 Picea engelmannii
ACAATGTTCGTTATGATTCCAGCAAAGTTTGGGGCCCATGGTAGTTACATGGTCGTGGAGATTGCATGTGGATGGACATGAATCACTCGGTCTTCATTAAATTTGGGAACATACCACTTGGCCCATTTGTATCACGCAATAATTCGAAGGCATGGATTTTGGAGGCTTCGAAGGTGGATGGATCACAGGCGATGGGATTCCTTTATATGTGTTATGATCCAAATACTCAAAATATCATAAAACTACAAAAGTACACACCATGTACAGAATGTCAATGTGGAGCACAACTCCAATATAGATAAGTTACACAATAACTCCTTAAATAATAGGGGAACCCCCCCTCCAAATAACTAAATACCTTTCATACTTCACAATTGACATGTCAATAATGAATACATGATATCTTATATATAGCTATTCACACTTGCACATGAGGCCCATTTATCACTAGGTCGTCCCTATTACATATGTATTTACACATTACATGTATATTTAGGCCCATATATTCCCCCCCTTGGGATTATATCATATACATTTACACATATATATGCCCCCCTTGGGTTATAACATAGTATCCTCCTTCAAAAAGCTTTGTCCTCAAATCTTTGATTTAAAGGCTTCACATGTGATGAAACCAAGTAATATGATTTTTTTATGTTCCTACGTTCTTCATTCCATTGTTGATGATATATCCATCCAAAATCAATTATTTTCGGTCTTAATCCTTGGTGTCTAGCAGTTGAATAATTTCATTTCCTTTGATTCCATGTATTTTTGTTGAAGCTTCTCCAATTTGTAGTCGTTGTTGGTCTCTGATATTAGCTTGTTTAAGAGTTGTTTGGTGATCCCTTGTTCCATGAATATTGACAAGTATTCCATCTTCTTCCTTCATAATGTTGATATTGTCCTTCTTGTCTTCCTTGAAATATTTCTTGGTAATGAGGGTGTCGATACGGTTTCACATTTGATGGTCTTCCTTCACTCTACACATGCATTTCATCTATCTTCTTTTTAGCGATAATGGAATCCTCAGTCATCTTTGTTTGGTCTTTGATTACTCTAGCCTTCGAGATAACACCATCGTATTTGGTATATACATCCTCTAAATGGAGTTCAACTTCTTCAAGTATCTTATGTTGACCTTCTTGAATCTTGTCTTCTTTCTCCTTTTGAAGTTGCAATGCGATCCCATCTAACAAATTATGACCTCCTTCTTCAATTATGGCTTGCATTGCTGACTTTACCTCATCCGTATTTAAGGATTCCTCAACCTTCTTGCAAATTTCCTCTTGCAGTTTGTTGGTAGATTCTTCATCCAAGATTCTTCTTTCTTCTTTATTTTGATAATTCTTATTTTCTTCTTTCAATCTCTTAACCTCATCCAATAGTTTTTTATTATGGCTTTGTAATCTACATATCTCTTCATCTTTCTTTTTCAAATCTTCTCTTGATTCATCTTTTTCCCACTTGTCTTGGCTGGTATTTTCTTGCTTTAGGTTCTTAAGCTCCTTAATGAGTGATTCATTAAAGGATATTATCTTAGATAGCTCCTCACCCTTCTTCTTAATCTATTCCTTTGTTTCTTTTAATTCATCTTGAATTCTATACAATTCCTCCATTTTTGTATCCCTAATCCATTTATTTGAGAAGAGTTTTTCAAATTATTCCCATGTGCAGTGTCATCTAGTATTTTGATCAACACGCATCCACCACTTCCAAGCTTCATCAAAAAAATAATCTCTTCCTTTCTTAGGAGTCATATTATATCATTTTACCATGCTCAAAATATCAAAAAATAACAGAAGTACACATCATGTACAGAATGTCAACGTGGAGCACAACTCCAATATAGATAAGTTACACAATAACTCCTTAAATAATAGGGGAACCCCCTCCAAATAACCAAATACCTTTCATACTTCACAATTCACATGTCAATAATGAATACATGATCTCTTATATATAACTATTCGCACTTGCACATGAGGCCCCTTTATCACTAGGTTGACCCTATTACATATGCATTTACACAATACATGTACACTTAGGCCCATATATTCCCCCCCTTGGGGTCATATCATATACATTTAGCCATATATATTCCCCCCTTGGGGTCATATCATATACATTTAGCCATATATATTCCCCCCTTGGGTCATAACAATGTGGAAGGTATGTCATTTCCTTATCTCAACCAGCAAGATTTGTCCTCCTTCGGGACAATTGCAATCAAGTGAGGAAGTGGAAAGAAATGTGGTGTATACTAAAGGGATTTGTGCATCTCAACCCTCATCAGCACCGATGGGTGGAAATATGAGTTTAGGTTGGTGGCACGAACTCGTAGCATGAAGACATTAATTTGGACAATTTTGGGATGGATTCAATTAGGTTGGCGGAAGGTAAAAACATTAGGAAGATGGATTTTGAATATCATGTTGTTCCATGGATTGGATGGATGTTGTGTGGATATGTTATCTCAGTTCTATTATATCACCAACAGTGCAGTGAGTTCTAAGGAGTGGTTCCTATCTTGACATTCTGGTAAACTACTTGGGAATTGTTGGAATTATCATAGAATAATGTCTTATGGGGGCTCCCTTTTTCTGATTAGTGGTTTATGTCGCTCACTCTGGGATCCATCCCTTTGGTTGGTATTATTTTCTCCTTCTCGATTAGAATCAATGGAAGGAAGGGAAAGGAGTGGTCAGCAAGAGGAGGCAATGGAAGATGACAAGTTGGTCGCCCTGCAAAGACTTCATATTTTGATAAATGTCCTGAGCTCCACAGTTTCCTTTGTGGTTGACACTTTCGTTCAGCATCGCGGCATGCTGGGACAAATGCAGGATGAGATGGAGGCATTGTGATTGCACTTGGATGTGTTCCATCTTAGGCCTCCCCCGCCATCTTCTCTTTGTCATATTTTTGGGTCGGTAGCGACTTCCTCATCTCATCTCGGTACTGCTCCCATTCCAGACTTGAATGTTCCGATAGAAAAATCAGACACAAAGAATGAGATTCCAACTAATATTCCTTCTCCTGAAAAATAATGTTTTGTTTTGTCATCCGTATACTTGGAATATTCTATAGAGTTTTCTATATTCAGTTAGCTAGTGAATATAGAACTTGGAAAGATAGGAGTTATGGTTTAGATAGTTAGCTTGTTACTGTTTTGGAGATTTTAGAATTTTTTCTCTCTTATTGGAAGGCTCATTTTGTACTTTACGTGCTTCGGCCACACCTTTAATACAATATAAATCTACCAAGTCTAGTTTTAAAAAATGACAAAGAACGGCTTCCTTCGAATTCAAGTCTAATCCCCACATGACTTAATTAAATGTTATGAATATGGACACTTATTTTAATGCCTTAATGAAATATTTTATGATGATTATGCTTTCACACTTGCTAATTTTTAAGTAGCAATCTTTATAAATGGTATGTCTAGAACACTTTTTTGTATGTCTTAATGAAAGATTTTATGATTATCATGTTTTCATAATCACTGGTTTTTAAGTAGCAATCTTTATAAATGATATTTCTAATCTGATTGTTCTAAATGTTAAGCCAAATACATATGATTGGTCCCATTGTCCTAAATGTTGAGCAAAGAACCACACCCAATGACAAAAATAAAAATCCTCCTTCATAATCAAGTCTAATCTCTGCAATGACTCCAATGAATTTTTGGATGTGTGAACATTTATGTGTATGCCTCCATGAAAATTGTTTACGATGAATCTAATCTCATGATAACATAATTGAATTTTGTGAATATGTATTCATACTTTTTTTTTTCAATGATGTAAAACTTTTAAGATTATTATTTTTTTTTCCCTAAACATAAATATTTATTTATTATATTTAAATAATATTTTTTGGATTCTTTTTAACTTTTAGTTTAAATTAATAATTTCATAATTTACTTTCTTTTCACAAAATACTTAATATAATTATTTTTATTAATAATATGATTCCCTTAAGGGACTGGAATTCCTACCTTAAAAGTATTTACGAGTTTCCTAATTTCATAGACACGATTCCTATTGTCCATGCAGAGGATGAAGTTTTTTCTTTTGATGATATAGAGTTTGGGGTTAAGTGGCTTGCAAATGGGAAAGCTAGGGACATTCAAGGCTACCAAGCTGAAATTTTTAAAATCGAAGGGCTTGTCCTCATCCCTCACATACACAAGCTCTTCAATTTAGCAGTCAAAACAGGGCTTCCCCCTAAACATTGGACGCAAAGCCTCATTGTTCCTACTTTTAAAAATGGGGATAGAAACATTCCCTCTAATTATAGGACCATTATGATTAGCCCGATTTTAGCCAAGCTTTATGGAATTATTTTGGAAAAGAAGATTATCATTTGGCTAGAAAGTCACAGTAAAATAGTTAAAGGCCAAGCCGGGTTTATGAGATGTCATTCAACTGTTGAGCCTCCTTTTTGTCACCTCCAATTTCCTTATTTTGTCCCATATCCTAACCAATTTTTCCAAATACATATGCACTCTCTACCTATTTTCCTCAACAAACATGTCATTTACCAATTATTGTGTACATATGAGGTAACTTGTGTTTAATCTGTTGGACAACTGAGAGGGGGGGGGGAGTGAATCAGTTGTTACCGTGCTTAAATAATTATTCTTATTTTAAACTCTTTACAGAGCACTCAATGACAATCAAAATAATGCAGAGAGGTAATCAATCAAACATTTGACATCAATCACACATATGAAATATACAGAGACATATATTCCCTGAGGAAACCCATAAATGGTAAAAACCCCTCCTTCTTTGTATGATAAGTAATCTTTACATTTTGTGCATTATCATACATATGAGCTCCAACTCATTGTGAGGCTACAACCTCTGTTTTGCAAGCTGCAACTTGTTGAGAGAACCAACTCTTTGTTTTCTCTAGCACCTACTAGAAGGAAGCACCAACTCCCTGGTTTCTCTAACACCCACTATAAGGAAGCACCAACTCCCTGGTTTCTCTAGCACCCACTAGAACGAAGCAACAACTCCCTAAGTATTCCAGCACCAACTTCCAATCACACAGGCACCAACCTGTATAACAGAGAACAACAGTTCTCCCTTGCACCACCCTGCCACCCTGGTTTCTCTGGCTGCAACCAAATGGAAGCTCCAACTACCTGTGTTCAAGCACCCACAGTCCTCCCTAGCACCTCCCAACCACCCTGAAATATCAATATTTGCTACTAAAATTATTACAGTGATATAATTTTCATCAATGACTTACCAGTCTCATCACTGTTCTGCTAAACTGCCCTGCTCTGTCTGCCTCACAGTATTCCTGCACACATGCCTTGTGCTTTCTGTTCTTCTGCCTTTTATGCTCTGTGCACCATGTCCATTCAATGCACCATTCCTCTTATGTGTATTTCAGCTACTGCACACTGCCTCCTTCTACACGCCTGAATCACTCTCAACAGCACCCTCCATCTCTTCTTTGTTCTGCGTATTTATACTATCTGTGCACCTTCTTCGTCCTCCATGCATAGTGCCTCTGCATGCTCTTCACCGTGCCATGGTTCTGCTCATCGAGTTGTTCACTGCCACTCCACTTTTGCTCTGCTTCACTCGCTCAACCCTCAAAAAGAAAACTGCATCTCACTTCTGTCTATTCCTCATCTGTTACTCATCTCTGATTTTTATCTCACTCTACGCATATTGTTGGTCTCACACTGCGCATACTGTAATTTTCCCTTCTTTACAGTTCAACTCAATTTTTATTCAGAAAAACCAACCACACACAGTCACTGCATGTTTCTTTTATGCACTACAACCCCTTCGGTTACTCCTCAAAACCCTAGAACAACACTTCAGCAACTGAAACGCCAACCATCCAAGAACCATGATTCAGTTCTGCTAACTAAATCGTAACTGAACAATTAATCATGAAGATCAACAATAGCCCTTCGATCAGATGCTCAAATAACCAGCACCGTTGGATTAAATCTGCAGGGTCTTGCGTTTATTTCACCATTTCTCATTTCAGCATTCCGACATTCCTGTGTTGTGAGGCATCTCGACTCTCCAAGTCACGATCTCTGAAATGGAGATTAGCTTCGTGCTAGCTCCTCCCTTGAGCCTTCGTCGATGTGACCATAGGTTATGACCAGAGGCCAATTCTGAACACGCACTTCACATTTCGCGTTTCAGGGATTCTGTGAAGAGTCGTCTCGACTCTCCATGTCCCAAACTCCGAAATGGAGCTTGTCTCTTCGAGCTCTTCTCTACAGCTCTTCGACAATGTGACCACCAGCAGTGACCAAGCACTTATCCATAAAGTGCTTTCGCAATTTCGCATTTCAACATTCCTATGATGAAGGGTCTCGACACTCCAAGTTGCAATCATCGAAATGGAGCTTGGTTGCACTAGCTCCCTCCTCCATCTTCCGCATATGTGACCATTGGCTATGACCACAACCTTATTCGAAAACGCATTTCGATGTTTCGGCATTTCTGTGATGAAGTGTTTCAACACTCCAAGTCACGAACCTCGAAATGATTTGAAGGTATTTCGGCGTTTCACATTTCGCATTTCGGCATTTTGCGATTTCGCATATCAAGAGTTCGAGAGGTTAGGGAACCCCGTTCCTTTGACTTTTCAGTCAGCGAAATGACGATCTTTCACCATGTGTCATCTGGCCTCAACGCCCAGGATCATTTCACAAATTCATGAGCCTTCATTGTGCCTGTTTCGGGATTTCGGCGTTTCACATTTCGCAACTTCAGGACTCCTGTGATGAAGAGTCTCGACTCTTGACTCCTCCAACTCCCGGTATCCGAAACTCCAAAATGGATTCTTTGTTGATGTGCCCGTTTCAGTATTTCAGCATTTCTCATTTCGCAACTTCGAGACTCCTGTGATGAAGAGTCTCGACTCTTGACTCCTCCAACTCCTGGTATCTGAAACTCTGAAATGGAGTCAAATCAACGGTCCACAATCTTGATGATTCGACATTCATCGAGAAATATAAATGGGATCCAACGATCACTGTTGAACTTGCCATTTCCATGCCATTATCGATGCGTTGTTGATCGTGATCTTTGCCATCAATGACAAACACGCATACTCTGCATTATCTCTTGTAATCTTATCGAGCTTGCTTTGCTACGTCTTCCAAAATACTTCTGGTGCCCGCCTGGCACATTCTTCCTGTACTTAAGCCATCGTCGTTGTTGTACTTGCCATCAATGACAAGAATACGTTGCCCGTAAAACATGCCAACAATCTCCCATTTTGGCATTAATGGCAACAAAGGCACCCGGACTGTTTTCTCCCCCTTTGACATCAATGTCAAAGAACACATGCTCCCCCTGAGTTGTTGTAGTATTTTTAGGAGGTATCAGATATTAAACCAACACAAAATCCCCCTGACAGGATGGACTCTCTTATTTGAGGCATGCATAATATTTGTATCTAAACCAGAGTCTTCTCCTTCTGATTCTTGGATCTGTTCATCTTCAGCTTCCGTTGTATCCTCTGTAGAATACTCAAAATTGCTCACCTCTCTTACTGGGACTCCTTCATCAACCTTTTCTTGTCATAATTGGATGACTCCCCTTGTCACTGTTCACTCTCTGCTTCTGACTGCTTTCCCCCTTTGTTCCTAAAAGGTTACCTTTCCCTAACAAGGTATTTCCTCTTGTTATCTCTACAGGATGTCATGTATATCATTTTGTAAAACAAAATGTTGTTGTTGAAGATGTTGTTGTCCTACTGAAACACTGCATAATTATAGCTTGTACTTTTTAAATAACCCTTGGATCTCCCCATTGATTCTCATCGATCTCTATTACTGCAATTTCATTTTTCTTCCATGATGCATACAATCCAAGGCTTTTATGACCATATTCAATTACAAGAAAAAACCGCTAGAACCACTCTCATACCTGCTTTTCTTTTTCACAGACGAAGGACATGTATCAGGTTTCTTAGGAGTAGTGATTTCTTCCTTGTATCCAATACCAGATTTGTCATTTGGTGATCTCTGACTATCCAAGAGCTTATCTAGGGTCATGGAGTTGTTTAAGAATTTGCTTTGGGTGTTTGACTTCTCAAACTTCAAAACTTGAACTTCCATCTTATGGCATGATTCTTCTTCTGCTTCTTCCATGGGATAAATGCTAACTGAACATTCTTTTATTGTATCTGTGTCTTCTTATTTACTTGAAGAGGAGGATTAAATATCAACATTGTTATTTGTCCTTATGCTTTTAGCCACCACTTGTCCTGAGTTTACAGACTTTATCTTACAGTCTTTGGAAAGAACCACCTCTTTACATCCTCTGTCACACATTTGACTTACATTGAGAAAATTATGTTTCATCCCATATATAGGAAGATCATCCTGAGAATCTCCTTTTCCATTACTTAAACTCACCATCCCTTTATCCTTGTTTTTACCTGGTTCATCATTTTCAAGGATCACATTTCCAATTTTGATTTTGCTTATAAGTAGAAGCCTATCCTTTTCTCCAGTCATGTGCTTGGAACATCTACTGTCTATATTCCAGGGGTTCTTTTTTCTTTGAGCCGACAACACTAATCCACACTTATCACTTTCTTTCTTCTTCCAAACCTTGACATTTTCAGCAGAGGAATTCAAATCTGATTTATAGTTCCTTAAGCGACAATCAACAGCTTTATGTCCATAGTTATGACAGATGTAGCATTCTGGTTCGTTGATTAAAGAGTCAAAACGATTATTGTGCTTAACCTGTGTCCTTTTCCCAGCCATCAAGTGATTTGCAATCTGTGGAGGTCTTTTACTTGGGTGTCTCATTCGTTGTTGTGGTAGATATCTATACCTTGAATGCATTGCTTGCTCATATCTAAATTGTAAAAAACAGTTTACAACTTTGTGGCCAAAGTTAGAACAGAAAAAACAATATCCATAGAAAAATCCTTTGTACCTGGAAAATGGTTGTCTTCTTTGAGCAGGTTGATTTCTTCCATGCTGATGATTTCCTTGAGTAGGGAGTGCATTATTTCTTTGTTCTACAGATTCGGTCCTGACATATTTTTCTTTACTCCTCCTGGGCGGCTAATTGTCTTCCTTTGTTTCTACAGGTTTTTTGTTGTCATTGGTTGTAGATTTGACAAACTTGATGGGTTCTTTGTTTCTTGGTTGACCACTACTTGATCCCTCTTCATAACCCAAACCAGTTTTCAGCTTTGGATTCCTTTGTTGATTCAAAATGGTGGCTAATCCTTCTGAGGCTTTGATACTTGATAGATTCTGATTATACAAGGCTTGAAACTTCTCCAACTCTTTCCTAGTTTTCACTACTTCTTCTTCCAGAGCTTTACATCTTGCCTTCTTTTCTGATAATTGTTGTTTCAGAATGTCCTCGATTTTCTTTACCTCTTCTAATTCCACTTTTAGCAGGGCAAAGTCTTCATCGGGTTGATTACTGTCTTTCTCGAACTGTATCAGCAATTGTTTTTTCTTTCTCTTCTCAAGTCTGAGTCTGTCAATCTCTTCCAAAGCGTTGATCAGCTCTATTTCCAAGTCAACCACAGATTCTTCATCATTATCATCACTGCCTGTGATTTTATTATCATAATCCTCTTTGGCCATAAGCATGAATTCATTTACCTTATCTTCACAAGAAGAGTCACTATCGGTGTCTTCTGAGGAGTCATCATTGTTTACACATAAACTTTTCTTTCTATCAAATCTTTTGGATTTGTACTTCTCTTCACCTTCAAATTTCTGGTCCTTCTTCTTGTGTGGTCACTTATTTGCAAAGTGACCTATCTTACCATAGTTAAAACATTTGGGGGAAAGCTTGCGTTGATATTTTCCTGATCCTTTCTTTAACCTTCTCACAAATTTTGCCTCAATATCATCTAAATCTAAATCAGTATCCTTGTCTACTTTAAAATATGATTCTCTAGTAATGGATTTATCTTTGTTGATTCTCATTTCATATGCAGTTAAAGTTCCTGGGAGTTGATCAATGGACGGAGTTTTAAGATCATTTAGTTCTTCTATTGCAGAGACTTTTGGATTAAATTTATCAAGCAAAGATCTTAAAATATTCTGAACTAAAATTGATTCTTCAATCTTTTCACCAAGACCCTTCATGGCATTCACAATTTCTTCAACTCTTAAAAAATACTAGCTAACTGTTTCATCTTCATTCATCTTTAGTTGTTCAAACTTCAACCCTAATGTTTGAAGTTTGGCATCTTTTACTTTCTCATTTCCTTCATAGCTGCTAATAATTTTATCCCACATTTCTTTGGCAGTTTGAAGATGCATCACCTTTACAAACTTGGATTTTGCAAGTCCATTCAAGATAGCATTCATTCCCTTAGCATTAAAGCTAAATTCTAACTTATCATCCTTGGAAGCTAGCACAACAGGCTTTATGTATCTAGTCTCTTCTACATCCCAAACATCAGCACCTAAGGCCATTACATATGTTCTCATTCTAACCTTCCAGAAGGAAAAATTTGTTCCATCAAACAGAGGAGTCTTAGTGGTTGAAGTCCCTTCATGAATTGTCATGTTTAAGCTTACAGATCTACCTTTAGATAAAAGGAACCTGCTCTGATACCAATTGTTGGACAACTGAGAGGGGGGGGGTGAATCAGTTGTTACCGTGCTTAAACAATTATGCTTATTTTAAACTCTTTACAGAGCACTCAATGACATTCACAATAATGCAGAGAGGTAATCAATAGAACATTCGACATCAATCACACATATGAAATATACAGAGACAGATATTTCCTGAGGAAACTCATAAAGGGTAAAAACCTCTTCTTCTTGGTATGATAAGTAATCTTTACATTCTGTACATTATCATACATATGAGCTCCAACTCATTGTGAGGCTACAACCTCTGTTTTGCAAGCTGCAACTTGCTGAGAGCACTAACTCTCTGTTTTCTCTAGCACCTACTAGAAGGAAGCACCAACTCCCTGATTTCTCTAGCACCCACTAGAAGGAAGCACCAACTCCCTGGTTTCTCTAGCACCCACTAGAAGGAAGCAACAACTCCCTAAGTATTCCAGCACCAACTGGATGGAAGCACCAACTTCCAGTCACACAGGCACCAACGTGTATAACAGAGAACAACAGTTCTCCCTTGCACCACCCTGCCACCCTAGTTTCTATGGATGCAACCAAATGGAAGCCCCAACTCCTTATGTTCAAGCACCCACTTGAACCTCTGAGGACAACAGTCCTCCCTAGCACCTCCCAACCACCCTGAAATATCAATCTTTACTACTGAAACTTATTAAAGTGATATAATGTTCATCAATGACTTACCAGTCTCATCATTGTTCTGCTACACTGCCCTGCTATGTCTGCTTCACTATCTTCCTGCACACATGCCTTGTGCTTTATGTTCTTCTGCCTTTTATGCTCTGTGCGCCATGTCCATTCAATGCACCATTCCTCTTCTGTGTATTTTAGTTGCTGCACACTACCTCCTTCTACACGCTTGAATCACTCTCAACAACAGCCTCCATCTCTTCTATGTTCTGCGTATTTATACTATCTATGCACCTTCTTCATCCTCCATGCACAGTGCCTCTGCATTCTCTTCATCGTGCCACGGTTCTGCTCATCGGGTTGTTCACTGCCACTCCACTTTTTCTCTTCTTCACTCGCTCAAGCCTCAAAAAGAAAACTGCATCTCGCTTCTGTCTATTCCTCATCTGTTACTCATCTCTAAGTTTTATCTCACTCTACGCATATTGTTGGTCTCACACTGCGCATACTATAATTTTCCCTTCTTTACAGTTCAACACATTTTTTATTCAGAACAACCAACCACACACAGTCACTGCATGTTTCTTTTATGCACTACAACCCCTTCGGTTACTCCTCAAAACCCTAGAACAATGCTTCAACAACTTAAATGCCAACCATCCAAGAACCATGATTCAGTTCTACTAATCGAATCGTAACTGACCAATTAATCATGAAGATCAACAATATCCCTTCGATCAGATGCTCAAATAACCAGCACTGTTGGATTAAATCCACGGGGTCTTGCATTTATTCCACCATTTTGCATTTTGGCATTTCGGCATTCCAGCATTCCTGTGTTGTGAGGCATCTCGACTCTCCAAGTTGCGATCTCTGAAATGAAGATTAGCTTCATGCTAGCTCCTCCCTTGAGCCTTTGTCGATGTGACCATAGGTTATGACCAGGGGCCAATTCTAAACACGCATTTTTCATTTCGCGTTTTAGGGATTCTGTGAAGAGTCGTCTCGACTCTCCATGTCCCAAACTATGAAATGGAGCTTGTCTCTTCGATCTCTTCTCTACATCTCTTCGACGATGTATCCACTGGCGGTGACCAAGCGCTTATCCATAAAGCACTTTCGCAATTTCGCATTTCGACATTCCTATGATGAAGGGTCTCGACACTCCAAGTTGCAATCACCAAAATGGAGCTTGGTTGCACTAGCTCCTTCCTCCATCTTCCGTAGATGTGACCACAGCCTTATTCAAAAATGCATTTCGGTGTTTTGGCATTTCTGTGATGAAGTGTTTCGACACTCCAAGTCACGAACCCCGAAATGATCTGAAGGTATTTTGGCGTTTCACATTTCTCATTTCGGCATTTCAAGATTTCGCATATCGTGAGTTCGAGAGGTTAGGGAACCTCGTTCCTTTTAATTTCCAGTTAGCGAAATGACGATCTTTTGCCATGTGTCCCTTGGCTTCAACGGCCAAGATCATTTCACAAATTCACAAGCCTTCATTGTGCCTGTTTCGGGATTTTGACGTTTCACATTTCGCAACTTCGGGACTCCTGTGATGAAGAGTCTCAACTCTTGACTCCTCCAACTCCCGGTATCCGAAACTCCGAAAAGGAGTCTGTGTTGATGTGCCTGTTTTTGGATTTCAGCGTTTTGCATTTCGCAACTTCGGAACTCCTGTGATGAAGAGTCTCGACTCTTGACTCCTCCAACTCCCGATATCCGAAACTCCGAAATGGAGTCAAATCAACGATCCACAATCTTGATGATTCGACGATCATCAGAAAATCTAAATGGGATCCAACGATCATTGTTGCTCTTCACTGTTGAACTTCCCATTGCCATGCCATTATCGCCGTGCTGCTGATCGTGATCTTTTCCATCAATGACAAACACGCATACTCTGCACCATCTCTTCTGATCTTATCGAGCTTGCTCTGCTGCGTCTTCCAAAATACTTCTGGTGCCCGCCTGACACATTCTTCCTATACTTAATACATCGTTATTGTTGTACTTTCCATCAATGACAAGAATACGCTGCCTGTAAAACATGCCAACAATCTCCCCCTTTGGCATTGATGGAAACAAAGGCACCCGGACTATTTTCTCCCCCTTTGACATCAATGTCAAAGAATACATGCTCTCCCTGAGTTGTTGCAGTATTTTTAGGAGGTATCAGATATTAAACCAACACAAACTCCCCCTGATAGGATGGACTCTCTTATTTGAGGCATGCAGAATATTTGTATCTAAACCAGAGTCTTCTCCTTCTGATTCTTGGACCTGTTCATCTTCAGCTTCCGTTGTATCCTCTGTAGAATACTCAAAATTGCTCACCTCTCTTACTGGGACTCCTTCATCAAACGTTTCTTGTCATAATTGGATGAATCCCCCTGTCACTGTTCTCTCTATGCTTCTGACTGCTTTCCCCCTTTTTCCCTAAAAGGTTAGCTTTCCCTGACAAGTTCTTTCCTCTTGTTATCTCTACAGGATGTCATGTATATCATTTTGTAAAACAAAATGTTGTTGTTGAAGATGTTGATGTCCTACTGAAACACTGCATAATTGTAGCTTGTACTTTTTAAATAACCCTTGGATCTCCCCATTGATTCTCATTGATCTATATTACTGCAATTTCATTTTTCTTCCATGATGCATACAATCCAATGCTTTTATGACCATATTCAATCACAAGAAAAAACCGCTAGAACCACTCTCATACCTGCTTTTCTTTTTCACAGACGAAGGACATGTATCAGGTTTCTTAGGAGTACTGATTTCTTCCTTGTTGTATCCAATACCATATTTTTCATTTGGTGATCTCTGACTATCCAAGAGCTTATCCAGGGTCATGGAGTTGTTTAAGAACTTTCTTTGGGTGTTTGACGTCTCAACTTTCAAAACTTCAGCTTCCATCTTATGACATGATTCTTCTTCTGCTTCTTCCATGGGATAGATGCTAACTGAACATTCTTTTATTGTATCTATGTCTTCTTCTTTACTTGCAGGGGAGGATTCAATATCAACATTGTTGTTTGTGCTTATGCTTTTAGCCACCACTTGTCCTGAGTTTACAGACTTTATCTTACAGTCTTTGGAAAGGACCACCTCTTTACATCCTCTGTCACACATTTGACTTACATTGAGAAAATTATGTTTCATCCCATCTATAGGAAGATCATCCTGAGAATCTCCTTTTCCATTACTTAAACTCACCATCCCTTTATCCTTGTTTTTACCTGGTTCATCATTTTCAAGGATCACATTTCTTGTTTTGATTTTTCTTATAAGAAGAAGCCTATCATTTTCTCCAGTCATGTGCTTGGAACATCTACTGTCTATATTCTAGGGGTTCTTTTGTCTTTGAGCCAACAACACTAATCCACACTTATCACTTTATTTCTTCTTCCAAACCTTGACATTTTCAGCAGAGGAATTCAAATCTGATTTATAGTTCTTTAAGCGACAATCAACAACTTTATGTGCATATTTATGACAGATGTAGCATTATGGTTCGTTGATTAAAGAGTCAAAACGATTGTTATGCTTAACCTGTGTCATTTTCCCAACCATCAAGTGATTTGCAATCTGTGGATGTCTTTTACTTGGGTGTCTCATTCGTTGTTGTGGTCGATATCTATACCTTGAATGTATTTCTTGCTCATATCTAAATTTTAAAGAACAGTTTACAAGTTTGTGACCAAAGTTAGAACAAAAAAAACAATATCCATAGAAAAAACCTTGGCACCTGGAAAATGGTTGTCTTCTTTGAGCAAGTCGATTTCTTCCATGATGATGATTTCCTTGAGCAAGGAGTGCATTATTTCTTTGCTCTACAAATTTAGTCCTGACACTTTTTTCTTTACTCCTCCCGGGTGATTGATTGTCTTCCTTTGTTTCTGCACGTTTGTTGTTGTCATTGGTTGTAGATTTGACAAACCTGATGGGTTCTTTGTTTCTTGGTTGACCACTACTTGATCCCTCTTCATAACACAAACCAGTTTTCAGCTTTGGATTCCTTTGTTGATTCAGAATGGTGGCTAATCCTTCTGAGGCTTTGATACTTGACAGATTCTGATGATACAAGGCTTGAAACTTCTCCAACTCTTTCCTAGTTTTCACTACTTCTTCTTCCAGAGCTTTACATCTTGCCTTCTTTTCTGATAACTGTTGTTTCAGAATGTCCTCAATTTTATTTTCCTCTTATAATTCCACTTTTAGCAGGACAAAGTCTTCATCAGGCTGATTATTGTCTTTCTCGAACTGTATCAACAATTGTTTTTGCTTTCTCTTCTTAAGTCTGAGTCTGCCAATATCTTCAAAAGTGTTGATCAGCTCTCTTTCCAAGTCAACCATAGCTTCTTCATCATTATCATCACTGCCTGTGATTTTATTATCATAATCCTCTTTGGCCATAAGCATGAAGTCATTTACCTTATCTTCACAGGAAGAGTCACTATCAGTGTCTTCTGAGGAGTCATCATTGTTTACACATAAACTTTTCTTTTTATCAAATCTTTTGGATTTGTACTTCTCTTCACCTTCATAGTTCTAGTCCTTCTTCTTGTGTGGACACTTATTTGCAAAGTGACCTATCTTACCACAGTTAAAACATTTCAGGGAAGTTTGCCTTGATATTTTGCTGATCCTTTCTTTAACCTTCTCACAAATTTTTCCTCATTATCATCTAAATCTGAATCAGTATCCTTGTTTGCTTTAAAAGATGTTTCTCTAGTAATGGATTTATCTTTGTTGATTCTCATTTCATATGCAGTTAAAGTTCCTAGGAGTTGATCAATGGACAGAGTTTTAAGATCATTTAGTTTTTCTATTGCAGAGACTTTTGGATTAAATTTATCAAGCAAATATCTTAAAATGTTTTGAACTAAAATTGATTCTTCAATCTTCTCACCAAGACCCTTCATGGCATTCACAAGTTCTTCAACTCTTAAAAAATACTTGCTAACTGTTTCATATGCCTTGTGCTTTCTGTTCTTCTACCTTTTATGCTTTGTGCGCCATGTCCATTCAATGCACCATTCCTCTTCTGTGTATTTTAGTTGTTGCACACTGCCTCCTTCTACACGCCTGAATCACTCTCAACAGCACCCTCCATCTCTTCTCTGCTCTATGTATTTATACTATTTGTGCACCTTCTTCGTCCTCCATGCACAGTGCCTCTGCATGCTCTTCACTGTGCCACGGTTCTGCTCATCGGTTTGTTCACTGCCACTCCACTTTTTCTCTGCTTCACTCGCTCAAGCCTAAAAAAGAAAACTGCATTTCGCTTCTGTCTATTCCTCATATGTTACTTATCTCTGAGTTTTATCTCACTCTACGCATACTATTGGTCTCACACTGTGCATACTGTAATTTTCTGTCCTTTACAGTTCAACTCATTTTTTATTCAGAACAACCAACCACACACAGTCACTGCATGTTTCTTTTATGCACTACAACCCCTTCGGTTACTCCTCAAAACCCTAGAACAACGCTTCAGCGACTGAAACATCAACCGTCCAAGAACCATGATTCGGTTCTGCTAACTGAATCGTAACTGAACAATTAATCATGAAGATCAACAATAGCCCTTCGATCAGATTCTCAAATAACCAGCACCGTTGGATTAAATCTGCAGGGTCTTGTGTTTATTTCGCCATTTCGGCATTCTAGCATTCCTATGTTGTGAGGCATCTCGACTCTCCAAGTCGTGATCTCCGAAATGGAGATTAGCTTCGTGCTAGCTCCTCCCTTGAGCCTTCGTCGATGTGATCATAGGTTATGACCAGGCGCCAATTCTAAACACGCATTTCGCATTTCGCGTTTCGGGGATTCTGTGAAGAGTCGTCTCGACTCTCCATGTCCCAAACTCCAAAATGGAGCTTGTCTCTTCGAAATCTTCTCTACATCTCTTCGACGATGTGACCACCGTCGGTGACCAAGCGCTTATCCATAAAGTGCTTTCGCAATTTCGCATTTCGGCATTCCTATGATGAAGGGTCTCGATACTCCAAGTCGCAATCACCGAAATGGAGCTTGGTTGCACTAGCTCCTTCCTCCATCTTCCGCAGATGTGACCATTGGCTGTGACCACAGCCTTATTCGAAAACGCATTTCGGCATTTTGGAATTTTTGTGATGAAGTGTTTCGACACTCCAAGTCACGAACCCCGAAATGATCTGAAGGTATTTCAGTGTTTCACATTTCGCATTTCGGCATTTTGCGATTTCGCATATCGCAAGTTCGAGAGGTTAGGGAACCCTATTCCTTTGACTTTCTAGTCAAAAAAATGACGATCTTTCACCATGTGTCCTTTGGCTTCAACGGCTAGGATCATTTCAAAAATTCACGAGCCTTTGTTGTGCCTGTTTCGGGATTTCGGCGTTTCGCATTTCGCAACTTTGGGACTCCTGTGATGAAGAGTCTCGACTCTTGAATCCTCTAACTCCCGGTATCTGAAACTCCGAAATGGAGTCTTTGTTGATGTGTTTGTTTCAGTATTTCTTCGTTTCGCATTTCGCAACTTCAGGACTCCTATGATGAAGATTCTCGACTCTCGACTCCTCCAACTCCCGATATCCGAAACTTCAAAATGGAGTCGGATCAACGGTCCACAATCTTGATGATTCGACGGTCACCGAGAAATCTAAATGGGATCCAAGGATCATTGTTTCTCTTCACTGTTAAAATTTCCATTTCCATGCCATTATCATTGCGTTGTTGATCGTGATCTTTGCCATCAATGACAAACACACATACTCTGCACTATCTCTTATGATCTTATCGAGCTTGCTCTGCTGCGTCCTCCAAAATACTTCTGGTGCCCGCCTGGCACATTCTTCTTGTACTTAATCCATCATCGTTGTTGTACTTTTCATCAATGACAAGAATACGTTTCCTGTAAAACATGCCAACATAATCATGATTTATGATGATTTATTAATGATTTGGATTGAATATTTGATGTTTAAAGCTCTCTAATTACTTTGAATGATCTAAGCAGAACTTATGACAACAACCCCTATTCATCAGGTACCTGTTTCGGCATTCATCCAGTACTCAGCTCGTCTGGTACCAATTATGCACTCGTCTGACACCAATGTTGTGCTCGTCCAGTACCGGCATCAACAATCGTCCAGTACTAGAAATAGTTCAAAATTTTGAAATGCTTCTAGAATAAAATTGGGGACATGGGTTTTGTCCATAATGATGTCTACATGCAGACAGGTGGGGAAGAATTCACCCAGCTCACACGTGTGGACCTCCATCTCAGGGGCAATGATTCTGCAAAAATTAGCAAAAATCTCAATATGTCAACTTGCGCCTCAATTTTCATGCAGATGGTATCAGATCTAGCAATTATACGATATGGGTTTTGTCTAGAATGTGAAAAAATAAGCAAAGAGAGGACATGTTTCCAAAATCCAAATTGGTGTAGAAGATATGGGTGGATCTCTAACTCGAATCTGCCCAAATTGATGAAAAACCCAGATTTTTTGGATTTATCCTAAAATTGTAAAAATTGTTTTCTGAGTTTGGGGATTCGGTTTCATCTATTCCTCCATGGATTTTGTGTATAAATAAGACCTCATAGGTCTAAGGAAAGAAAGGAATTGTTATGTTGCAGATTGGATTTCTGAACAGACTATTTTTGTAAACCTACTTGTTGAAGATTAATATAAGTTTGAATTCAATGATCTTGTGTGTCTTTTAGAATTTAGCATCTGCTGATATAGAAACTTCCATGTTGGCATCGGCAAGGGCCCACCGATACAGCTTGGTAAGCTCATTGTAAATTATTAGTATAGATTTTTATTTCATGTACTTGTTATTTTGATTTCATGTTATTTTATTTTGATTTCACTATTAGAATTTATTGTAAAGTGTGGTAGTACATGAACAGTTTGAGAGTTCATCATTCGCATTACATGAGTCGGCAAATGGAACACCTCATTAAAACCTTTGTTTCTTGTGTAGGAATGAAATAACTTTTATAATTGTCAAGTTGCATTGATTTACTTTCTGAATGTCATTGGTCTAAAGAAGTGTGCAAAATTAGATAGGAATTGCTTGCAAGTTATCATTGAATTGAGTTGTTGCGGGAAATAATATCATAATCCATATCTCACCTTTATAAGCCAATGAATGGACAATCTTGTTGCTTGTAAGAGAGTCTTTGGAATGCATGCATTTGTTAGATTTAAGGATTTAATATTTGTTTCTATTTTGCAAAGCTATGGACAAGTGGAGTCTCTATCATTCACCATACATGAGAGTGTAAAGGAGTGGTCCATCACACTTAGCTTTATTTTCCATAATTGATTAGATTACACCTTGCAAACACAAGCACAATCAAGACCTCCATCTCTCACCATACATGCACCTATAATGGAATGTTTTACCCTGCCTGGTAATTCTTTTAAGCTTGATTAAGTTTCCAGAGTGTTAATTGTTGTTTGTGTAGTTGTTCCAGGAGATAGAATCATGGTTCATATTTACCTTTCATGAGCCAACAATGATCAGGTCCATCACCTGAACAAGAACTTTAGATCATATGTTTGTTTATGAGTTTTACTTTCTGAATTTTGAAATGTGTGGAGAGTGTTATCTTTGAAGTGTGAAAACAGAGTGTTGGTTTTGAGATTGTTTTCTTATATAGACTATACTCATCAGACATAGTTAAACCACATGCTGCCGACACATATAGTGTAACAACTCTATTGATTACATATCTCGGTCGATAATTTATGTTTGGTAATATATTATACATATAATTGCACCAACATTTTGGCGTCGTTGTCGGAGAGTTGTAAACGGTAATAGGTAGTATTTGAATTAGATTTTTTTAATGGTTTTGGATTGGTTTTATGGATGACCTAATGGAGGAGAGAAGGTGTTAATACGTGACGGAAGAGCCCACACATCCACTTTAGTGGGTTGCTCCAAAGTTAGGTTGTCATCTCCCTTTCATGCAAAAGTGTTTTTATTTTAATGCAAGTGTGTTTTTGCTTCTTTTATGAAAAAATGTGTTTTTATTTATGCAAATTTAGTTTTATTTATGATGAGTTGAATTGTGCGAACTGATAACCTGGTGACAACAGGGTCCCAATAACGCAAGGAGTTCAAATTTGGTGTGTTTTATTTTCGCAAATAGTTTTAATTTCTTATCTTTAAAATTCAGATCTTTGATGATAAATCATTTTTTGCGTGTTGTAAGAACCCTCGAGTACTAATTTGTGTTGCGAGACGGGGATCATCAACCAACTAGAGTAATTCATGGATGATCAAAAGATTGAAGAATGTTCCTTCAAGAACTTTCTCATATTCTAGCAGTAGCTAGGATATTTGCCTCTCAAAAAGAGAATATCTTGACAACAGTAAATAATTTATTTGTCTCTCCACAAGAAGATTTAGAAGTCCTTTCGGATTCCTCTTGTTGATTTGTTGAGGAGACTAAAGAATCATGGATAGAATTCAATGGAGAGCAACCATTGGAACCTGAAATTGAGGAGTTATTAGCATGTCTCTCATCAGATTCTGTATGTACTCCAAATACCAATCATCTTGAAGAAGATAATTTGTGTATCATGGAAAATGAGAACATGTTGTGAGACCTAAACAAAGAAGGGAAACAAGAATACCATGATCCTATTGAAAGATGCTTCCAATTAGTTATCAGGTCACACTACTCTTTTACTTTTCACTATTGTTTGATCTCATTAGCAAAGCAGTTGGTCCTTCATACTCCAGTGTGCATTAAAATTTATCTTTTAAACCCGAGTATGAATATATTTCTAACCATGTTATGCACATGGTTTCACTAGAAGTATTCATATACTTGAAGGGCATTTTATTTTGTTCAATTAGAGTAGAATAGTAAATAAATAAATGATGCATATAAGTGCAATGCAATCTATCTTTCATACTTTTCATAAATGAGAATGTCAAAAGTTAACAAAGCAATCATTTTGAGATCTTTTGTTCCTCTAGTAGATTTCTTTCTAAAAGTTATGATAATTTTGTTTGGAATTTTATGAGAAGGTAATATCTTCATCCTCTGAATGCACACATAATACTGGAAGGGTATTTTCAAAAGCAGAGAACACATCATTGTCAACGGAAGAGAACACTTAAGGGAGTACTTCATGACCTATTTCCTCAAATTTCTTATTTTTCCTTAAGTTGTTAAAAAAAATGCATTCATGCTTTATCATTACCTATCTATTTTAAGACCACTATTTCACAAGAATGATCGATTAAGTGATCTTTTTAATAGAAATTGAAATTGAATGTTAATTCCACACTATTTTATTCATAGTTAATAATTTTTGGTCAAATAAATCATGAAAAATGTATGCATTGTTCAACTTTTGATGAAAAACCTAGATTTTTTGGATTTATCCTAAAATTGTAAAAATTGTTTTCTGAGTTTGGGGGTTCGGTTTCATCTATTCCTCCATGGATTTTATGTATAAATAAGACCTCATAGGTCTGAGGAAAGAGAGGAATTGTTATGATGCAGATTGTATTTCTGAACAGAATATTCTTGTAAACCTACTTGCTGAAGATTAATGTAAGTTTGAATTCAATGATCTTGTGTGTCTTTTAGAATTTAGCATCTGTTGATATAGAAGCTTCCATGTTGGCATTGGCAAGGGCCCACCGATCCAGCTTGGTAAGCTCATTGTAAATTATTATTATATATTTTTATTTCATGTACTTGTGATTTTGATTTCATGTTATTTTATTTTGGTTTCACTATTAGAATTTATTGTAAGTGTGGTAGTACAGGAACAGTTTGAGAGTCCATCATTCGCATTACATGAGCCAGCAAATGGAACATCTCATTAAAACCTTTGTTTCCTGTGTAGGAATGAAATAACTTTCATAATTGTCAAGTTGCATTGATTTACTTTCTGAATGTCACTGGTTTGAAGAAGTGTGCAAAATTAGATAGGAATTGCTTGCAAGTTATCATTGAATTGAGTTGTTGTAGGAAATGAGATCAGACTCCATGTTTCACCTTCATAAGCCAGTAAATGGACAATCTTGTTTCTTGTAAGAGAGTCTTTGGAATGCATGCATTTGTTAGATTTAATGCTTTAATGTTTGTTTCTATTTTGCAAAGCTATGGACAAGTGGAGTCTCTATCTTTCACCATACATGAGCGTGTAATGGAGTGTTCCATCACACTTAGCTTTGTTTTCCAGAATTGATTAGATTACACCTTGCAAACATGGACACAATCAATACCTCCATCTCTCACCATACATGCACCTATAATAGAATTTTTTCCCCTACCTGGTAATTCTTTTAAGATTGATTAAGTTTCCAGAGTGTTAATTGTTGTTTGTGTAGTTGTTCCAGGAGATAAAATCATGGTTCATATTTACCTTTCATGAGCCAACAATGAGCAGGTCTATCACCTGAGAAAGAACTTTAGATCATATGTTTGTTTATGAGTTTTACTTTCTGAATTTTGAAATGTGGGGAGAGTGTTATCTTTGAAGTGTGAAAACAGAGTGTTGGTTTTTAGATTGTTTTCTTATATAGACTATACTCATCAAACATAGTTAAACCACCTGTTGTTGGCACATATAGTGTAACAACTCTGTTGATTGCGTATCTCGGTCGATAATTTATGTTTGGTAATATATTATACATATAATTGCATCAACATTTTGGTGTCGTTGTCGGAGAGTTGTAAACAGTAATAGGTAGTATTTGAATTAGATTGTTTTAATGGTTTTGGATTGGTTTTATGGATGAACTAATGGAGGAGAGAAGGCGGTAAGACATGAGGGAAGAGCCCACACATCCACTTTAGTGGGGTTGCTCCAAAGTTAGGTTGTCCTCTCTCTTTCATGCAGAAATGTTTTTTTTTAATGCAAGTGTGTTTTTGCTTCTTTTATGATAAAGTGTGTTTTTATTTTTGAAAATTTAGTTTCATTTATAATGAGTTGAATTGTGTGAACCGATAACCTGGTGACAGCAGGGTCCTAGTAACACAAGGAGTTCAAATTTGGTGTGTTTTATTTTCGCAAATAGTTTTAATTTATTATCTTTAAAATTCATATATTTGATGATAAATCATTTTTCGGGTGTTGTAAGAACCCCCGAGTATTAATTTGTGTTGCGAGATAGGGATCATCAACCAACTAGAGTAATTCAAGAATGATCAAGAGCTTGAAGAATGTTCCTTCAAGAACTTTCTCATATTCTAGCAACAGTTAGGATATTCGCCTCTCAGGAAGACAATATTTTGACAGCAGTAAATAATTATTTTTTTCTCTCCACAAGAAGATTTAGAAGTCCTTTCGGATTCCTCTTGTTGTTTTGTTGAGGAGACTAAAGAATCATGGATATAATTCAAAGGAGAGAAACCATTGGAACCTAAGATTGAGGATTTATTAGCATGTCTCTCATCAGATTTTGTATGTACTCCAAATACCAATCATATTGAAGAAGATAATCTGTGTATCATGGAAAATGAGGACATGTTGTGTGACCTAAACAAAGAAGGGAAACAAGAATATCATGATCCTATTGAAATATGCTTCCAATTAGTTATCAGGTCACACTACTCTTTTACTTTTCATTATTGTTTGATCTCATTAGCAAAGCATTTGGTCCTTCATACTCTAGTATGCATTAAAATTTATCTTTTAAACCTGAGTATGAATATATTTCTAACCATGTCACGCACATGGATTCACTAGAAGTATTCCTATACTTGAACAACATTTTCTTTTGTTCAATTAGAGTAGAATAGTAAATAAATAAATGATGCATATAAGTGCAATGCAGCCTATCTTTCATATTTTTCATAAATGAGAATTTCAAAAGTTAACAAAGCAATCAGTTTGACATCTTTTGTTCCTCTAGTAGATTTCTTTCTACAAGCTATGATAATTTTGTTTGGAATTTTATGAGAATGTGATATCTTCATCCTCTGGCACACATAATACTGGAAGAGTATTTTCAAAATCAGAGAACGCATCATTGTCAATGGAAGAGAACACTTAAGGGAGTACTTCATGACCTATTTCCTCAAATTTCTTCTTTTTCCTTAAGTTGTTAAAAAAAATGCATTTGTGCTTTATCATTACCTATCTATTTTAAGACCGCTATTTCACAAGGATGATCAATTAAGTGATCTTTTTAATAGAAATTGAAATTGAATGTTAATTCCACACTATTTTATTCATAGTTAATAATTTTTGGTCATATAAATCATGAATAATGTATGCATTGTTCAACTTTTGATGAAAAACCTAGATTTTTGGGATTTATCCTAAAATTATAAAAATTGTTTTCTGAGTTTGGGGATTTTGTTTCATCTATTTCTCCATGGATTTTATGTATAAATCAGACCTCATAGGTCTGAGGAAAGAGAGGAATTGTTATGTTGCAGATTGGATTTCTGAACAGACTATTTTTGTAAACCTACTTGTTGAAGATTAATGTAAGTTTGAATTCAATGATCTTGTGTGTCTTTTAGAATTTAGCATCTGCTGATCTAAAAGCTTCCATGTTGGCATCGGCAAGGGCCCACCGATCCAGCTTGGTAAGCTTATTGTAAATTATTAGTATAGATTTATATTTCATGTACTTTTTATTTTGATTTCATGTTATTTTATTTTGATTTCACTATTAGAATTTATTGTAAAGTGTGGTAGTACAGGAATAGTTTGAGAGTCCATCATTCGCGTTACATGAGCTAACAAATGGAACATCTCATTAAAACATGTGTTTCTTGTGTAGGAATGAAATAACTTTCATAGTTTTCAAGTTGCATTGATTTAATTTCAGAATGTCATTGGTTTGAATAAGTGTGCAAAATTAGATAGGAATTGCTTGCAAGTTATCATTGAATTGAGTTGTTGCAGGAAATGAGATCAGAATCCATCTTTCACCCTCATAAGACAATAAATGGACAATATTGTTTCTTGTAAGAGAGTCTTTGGAATGCATGCATTTGTTAGATTTAATGCTTTAATATTTGTTTCTATTTTGCAAAGCTATGGACAAGTGGAGTCTCTATATTTCACCATACATGAGCGTGTAATGGAGTGTTCCATCACACTTAGCTTTCTTTTCCAAAATTGATTAGATTACACCTTGCAAACTCAAGCACAATCAAGACCTCCATCTCTCACCATACATGCACCTATAATGGAATGTTTTACCCTACCTGGTAATTCTTTTAAGCTTGATTAAGTTTCCAGAGTGTTAATTGTTGTTTGTGTAATTGTTCCAGGAGATAGAATCATGGTTCATATTTACCTTTCATGAGCCAACAATGAGCAGGTCCATCACTTGAGCAAGAACTTTAGATCATATGTTTGTTTATGAGTTTTACTTTCTGAATTTTGAAATGTGTGGAGAGTGTTATCTTTGAAGTGTGAAAACAAAGTGTTGGTTTTTAAATTGTTTTCTTATATAACTATACTCATCAGACATAGTTAAACCACCTGTTGTCGGCACATATAGTGTAACAACTCTGTTGATTACATATCCCGATCAATAATTTATGTTTGGTAATATATTATACATATAATTGCACCAACATTTCGGCGTCGTTGTCAAAGAGTTGTAAACGGTAATAGGTAGTATTTGAATTAGATTGTTTTAATGGTTTTTGATTGGTTTTATGGATGACCTAACAGAGGAGAGAAGGCGGTAAGACGTGAGGGGAGAGCCCACACGTCCACTTTAGTTGGGTTGCTCCAAAGTTAGGTTGTCCTCTCCCTTTCATGCAGAAGTGTTTTTCTTTTAATGCAAGTGTGTTTTTGCTTCATTTATGAAAAAATGTGTTTTTATTTATGCAAATTTAGTTTTATTTATGATGAGTTGAATTGTACGAACCGATAACCTGGAGACAACAGGGTCCCAATAACGCAAGGAGTTCAAATTTGGTGTGTTTTATTTTCGCAAATAGTTTTAATTTTTTATCTTTAAAATTTAGATCTTCGATGATAAATCATTTTTGGGGTGTTGTAAGAACCCCCGAGTACTAATTTTTGTTGTGAGACAGGGATCATCAACCAGCTAGAGTAATTCACGGATGATCAAGAGCTTGAAGAAGGTTCCTTCAAGAAATTTCTCATATTCTAGCAGCAGTTGGGATATTCGCCTCTCAAGAAGAGAATATCTTGACAGCAGTAAATAATTTATTTGTCTCTCCATGAGAATATTTAGAAGTCCTTTCGGATTCCTCTTGTTGGTTTGTTGAGGAGACTAAAGAATCATGGATAGAATTCAATGGAAAGCAACCATTGGAACCTGGGATTGAGGAATTATTAGCATGCCTCTCATCAGATTTTGTATGTACTCCAAATACCAATCATCTTGAAGAAGATAATTTGTGTATCATGGAAAATGAGGACATGTTGTGTGACCTAAACAAAGAAGGGAAACAAGAATATCATGATCCTATTGAAATATGCTTCCAATTAGTTATGAGGTCACACTACTCTTTTACTTTTCATTATTGTTTGATCTCATTAGCAAAGCAGTGGGTCCTTCATACTCCAGTGTGCATTAAAATTTGTTTTTTAAACCCAAGTATGAATATATTTCTAACCATGTTATGCACATGGATTCACTGGAAGTATTCCTATACCTGAAGGACATTTTCATTTGTTTAATTAGAGTAGAATAGTAAATAAATAAATGATGCATATAAGTGTAATGCTACCTATCTTTCATACTTTTCATAAATGAGAATGTCAAAAGTTAACAAAGCAATCAGTTTGAGATCTTTTGTTCCTCTAGTAGATTTCTTTCTAAAAGTTATGATAATTTTGTTTAGAATTTTATGAGAAGGTAATATCTTCATCATTTGAATGGACACATAATATTGGAAGGGTATTTTCAAAAGCAGAGAACACATCATTTTCAACGGAAGAGAACACTTAAGGGAGTACTTCATGACCTATTTCCTCAAATTTCTTCTTTTTCCTTAAGTTGTTAAAAAAAATGCATTTGTGCTTTATCATTACCTATCTATTTTATGACCACTATTTCACAAGGATGATCGATTAAGTGATCTTTTTAATAGAAATTGAAATTGAATGTTAATTCCACATTATTTTATTCATAGTTAATAATTTTTTGTCAGATAAATCATGAATAATGTATCATTGTTCAACTTTTGACATTTCCCCAAATTTTCTATTTTTTAAGCATGAATAAAACTCTAGTTCTAATTAGTTCTATTGGTTTGTTCTTAGCAGTTGTTCGCAGCCCTCTCAGCAACCCTCCTTATTTTTTTAGAGTCTCACATTGTGTGCATGAGGGCATGCAAAACCTCAGGCATGGGGGAGTGGTTGTTGGGACCTTCATATTATTTTCAACATCTCTCGGCAAGTCCAAATCAACATGTTCAGTGTTGGAAGTTGATAGTCATTTCCAGAATTTTGGTACTGCTAAATCTTGTTCCGGTACTGCACAATCATGTTTCGGTATTGTTTTGTTCCAATATTGTTATGTTCTAGTACTGTAGAATCTTGTTCTGGTACTGCAAAATCTTGTTTCAGTATTGTCTTGTTTCGGTACTGCAGAAACATGTTCTGATACCAATTATTAATATGATATTGATTCCAAGGTGATATGATATTTGTCATGTACTTAACATTGTTTTCACTTCGGGTAATTGGAGGTATGGGCTAATATTTTCATGTTCTTTCTAATAAGGATCATTTAAGTCTTGTGTTGAATTGTTCTTTACTCTCATGTACATCTTCCTCCTACATTGCTACACTCACCCCTAAATGAATCATCCTTGTTATCCTTTAAGGAGATATTTTCACATTTAGCTCTATATGATAATGGTTGCACATGTCTTATTACCTCATCATTATGAAAAAATGATTAATAATTGAAATATCCATTGAAAAGTGGTGACACCATTATGTCTAATACTAACCTAGTTGATTCAACAAGTTCTTATCCAATTTTATCTTTACAAGTTTATTTTGGGAAGTATTGATGAAAACCTCATGTGGTGGACCGCCCTTGCAAAACCTCAATGAACTTTCATGAGAACCTTAATAGGATTAACTAGAGGGACCTCTTATTCATTATCCGAGATGTTCTATTATACATTGAATAGCTGAGATTTAAGGCTAATGTGGATGATGTCACCCTTGGGATGATTGCAAGCAATTAATTATGTGCCTAATAACTCTAAAACACTCTCATACAACATGCCTTCCTTATACTCTAAAGTTGTCAATGAACAATATACATCATTCTAAATCTTTTGAGTAATATAATAAAAAGGAAGTATCATGAAGTACAAGTAAACCCGTCGAGGTACTGAACAGGCCTACTGGCAGCGGGGCCATGCTTGTATGGTACTAAGGTAAACTCGTCGGGGAACTGAACAGGCCTGCTAGAAGCGGGGCTATGTCGAGTAAAGGGAGTTGAAAAACATAAAGTGGCACACCTAAAACTGAACAAAAACCGTTGGGTCTCATTTTGAAGCAATCATTATCAAATCAAGACTAGGAGATGACCTTTATATCTCTTAGATGATGTTCTTAAGAACCTTCAAGTATCCACTTTAGGGTTCTATATTTAAAATAAATAAGTTTACATGAAAGTTGGACCCTCAGTATATGTAATCCACCTTACCTAAGCAAGAAGAGTTTCATCTCTAAAAACTTGGATAAGAAACGAGTTAATAATCTTGGGATGTATTCTTTTATGTGTTCCTCTCTTCAAATGGGATCTAAACTATGCTTATATAACTTTTATTTTAAAGGTAATCTAGCTAGGGGGCCTATTAGTCAAAGTCATTATGAAAACTCTTGGCCACTATCCTATAAACATATTAGAGTCGCATCCAGCCCTTTCTCCTAATTATGATCCACAATAGATTAGATAAAACTTAACATAAAATCACTAACGGATCTAATCTATTACTCATGACTCCACTTTTCCATCATAACTACTTTGCCATGGGTAAGAAGTGTGAAGTAAAGGCCATGAGATTTATATTGTATAGTGGGTTACTTAAAAGAGAACTTAAGGAGTTGAAGAAGGGTGGAACTTCAAGGAGTGTTTGATCGAGTGAGGAATACCATCAATTTTGAAATTTTGAAGATCATTTTTGCATGAGGACATGCAATGGATAAGGCATGGGGGAAATGTTGAACCTCATTTTTGTCACCTCCAATTGTTTTATTTTGTCCCATACCCTAACCAATTTTTCCTAATACATATGCACTCTCTACCTATTTTCCTCAACAAACATGTCCTTTAGAAATTATTGTGTACATATGTGGTAACTTGTGTTTAATCATGATTTATGATTATTTATTAATAATTTGAATTGAATATTTGATGTTTAAAGCTCTCTAATTACTTTGAATGATCTAAGCAGGCCTTATGACAACAACCCATATTCATCTGGTTCTTGTTTCGGCGTTCATCCAGTACTCAACTCGTTCGGTACCAATTTTGCTCTTGTTCGGTACCAATGTTGCGCTCCTCTGGTACCAGCATCAACAACCGTCTAGTACTACAAATAGTTCAAAAATTTGAAATGCTTCTAGAAGAAAATCGGGGACATGGGTTTTGTCAAGAACAATGTCTACATGTGGACACGTGTGGCATAATTCACCAAGATCACACGTGTGGACCTCTAGCTCGAGGGGAATGATTATGCAAAAATTAGCAAAAATCTCAAACTGCCAACTTGCACCTCGAGTTTTGTGCAGATGGTATCAAATCTATCAATTCTACGATATGGGTTTTGTCTAGAATGTGAAAAATTGAGTAAAAAGCATACACTTTTCCAAAATTAGAATTGGTGTAGAAGATATGGGTAGATCTCTAACTCGAGTCTGCCCAAATTGATGATAAATCTATGAAAAAACAAATAGATTTATCCTAAAATTGTAAAAAACAAAATTGTGAGCTTGGGTATTCAGTTTCATCCATTCCTCCATGGATTTTATGTATAAATAAGACCTCATAAGTCTGAGAAAAGAGAGGAATTGTTATGCTACAGATTGGATTTTTGAATAGACATTTTTTGTAAACCTACTTGCTGAAGATTAATGTAAGTTTGAATTCAATGATCTTGTGTGTCTTTTAGAATTTAGCATTTGATGATTTAAAAGCTTCCATGTTGGCATTGGCAAGGGCCCACCGATCCAGCTTTGTAAGCTCATTGTAAATTATTAGTATAGATTTGTATTTCTTGTACTTGTTATTTTGATTTCACTATTAGAAATTATTGTAAAGTGTGGCAGTACAGGAACAGTTTGAGAGTCCATCATTCACATTACATGAGCCAGCAAATGGAACATCTCATTAAAACCTTTGTTTTCTGTGTAGGAATGAAATGTTGGATTACTGAGAGGGGGGGTGAATCATTAATAGAGAAATTTAATCCCTTTTAACCATATAATCCAAGTGTTATATCAATGAAGCATTATCATCCAATAACTGCAGAGTAAATAAGCAACGAACAAATGAACAATCATACACATACACATACACAGTACACCAGTGTTTTACGTGGAAACCCAAATCGGGAGAAAACCACAGAATGTTTTTTCTTATATGTCTTGAAGAATTACATTCATTGGAAGCACCAACTTCTTTTGTTTTCCAGCTGCAACTGGAAGGA